>WEIV01016487.1:24876-43421 GCA_013390005.1 Calyptomena viridis | reverse complement strand
CGAGTCCTACTGGCCACACTATTCTGTACAGGCAGCTGAGCTAACTCTCCGCCTGCAGACAAATCCCTAAATTTCAATTCCAATTTTTTGTGTTGCAATATTTCAAGAAGACTCCAAGAGAAGAAAGTTTGGTGGGAAAAGCAATCTATTGGATTTTATGGACCTGTATCTTACCAGTACCTGGATGTTTAACATTGAGGAAATATCCAGTCACCTTGATGGCAGGAATCATGAATCTTTCAAAACATATATGGCCAGTCTTTAGTGCAATTCAGTTACCTAGACATGGGTGTCTAGTTCCACCTAAGTCATCTACAAGCTCCCAAACATCTATCCCTGTGCTGTGGCTGCTGGATACCAGGTGGGACCCCATAGGGCTTCTCAAATGGAGTGATGTGTCTACACTCAGGAAAATGGATCACCTCCTCTAAGTCTTCAGGTAAATAAAATTAACATCAAAAACATTTAGAGACAGGAGAATTTTTAATTCATTCTGTTTATCACTTACAATTTAAATATAGCTTAACAAGGCAAACAAAGCAGAGTGCCTCTCTCCCATTATCTTTTTATATTCTGGAAAAAATAGACAATGCACAAAAGTGTCTAAAATTGAGCTGCTTATGGCTATGTTGCTATAGTTACAGGATGATCAGAGGCTTTGCTAAGCCAGAAAAAGAAATGAGCAGTTTGAAATAGTTTTGCACCTAGTCCCCACAGATAGAGCTACATTTTCAAGTACACAGTTTTGATCTACTTCACATTGGTGAAATGCAAAGAAGCCATTTGTCTCCTGAAGTTCCTTATGAATAAACCCCCCCCTTTGCACTTTGCATTGAAGAATTTCCATGTATATTTCAAATAAGAAAAACAGTTTCTATTAATAGACATGGTCAGAAAACGTATGTGTTCTTTTTCCTCAGAATAATTCCTTTTATCCTTTTTCCTTTACAAAATGAAGCACTTAACTTTTTTTGTGCTGGAGATCAAAAAACTTCTGCTTTCAAGCCAAAATGTGTTATATATATATATGTAAATCTATAATATCATTCAATTAAGTACTTATATTTCACAAAAATAAATACAGCCATGTGAAATGGTCTTTACAAAAAAGAAAACCACCACATTCGTCACTAGAAACAATTTTCATAAAAACATTAGCATTCTCCCTTTAAAAAATAATTTCAATATAGGCTATAGGTAAAAAGGCTCACTCAGGGATGTCATTGCTGGATATTACAACAGAACTTGGGAAGTCCTGATGAGAATCATTCATAAAAAGAGACAAGGAGCTGCATTTGCACCAGTCTGTGCCTAAAATTTTATCTCCTTGTTTCTAACAATTCTAAAATTTGCTTTTGCATTATGTTTTGCTGAATGAATGGAAAGTTTTTATAACTAAATGTGATGACTACAGAAGATGAAACATTAGCAAATGTTTTTCCCGATTGTCTCAGCCCATCTTCAGTGCATTTTCATTCAGGCAATGAAGCACCTGCTGCTCCTGAACTTGTCCATCTCTGTATATTGAAGTGTGTGGTGCAAATTTTCTATTATTTCTCCTCACTTTATTGTGTTTTTAACTGTATCTTACCACCATATAAAAAGACTCTGCTGTAAACTAAAATATTTATTCTTCTATAAAAATGTCACTATAGGGTGTGGCTATCTCATATTGAAGTCAGTAGGATGGCAAAGGGAGTCCCTTCAGGTTTGGAAGACTTTTGTTCTAAACTGAAGAAAGAAAGGATTTGAGCTTAAATAAAGCAAGATTAGCTACAGCTTATCTGTCAGGACCTGTCCAATTAAAGCATCTCAAAAAGGTTATAACAGAGGATTTTGATGCAGTTCACTAGCCCTTTCCACATATCTGATGCTTTGAGCAGGGGGTTGGACCCAATGACACCCAGAGATCCCTTGTATCCAAACTGTTCTGTGATGCATCCTGCCCCTCAGATATCCCAAATCTGGTTGGTCAGCACAAATAAAAATACCTTCTCTACCTTTGAACTCTAAAGTTCTACTGACCTGTCCTACCTGCCAATGGGAGGACTTGTGAGAAATCCTTGATCCTCTGAAACAGAACTAAATGCTTTTGAGGGAACTGAACACGGCCTCAGATTTTCATTGACTAAAGAGTCAAACTCTCATACAGAGAATTTAGACACACTAATCACTTGTGAAAACCTAATTTATATGCATCTACCTGTAGATATCTCATCTGTAACCGAAACTTACCGTTTCAATCTCAGTAGGAAGTTAATTATCTTTCTTTAACAGTTGATAAATATCTAAGATAAGATTTATTTCATCTCAGTGTAGATATCTAAAATATATCAGAAGAATCATTCCCTGGAAGCAATTCAGCTACTCCCATAGTAAGCCTAGTTCCACTTGAGATATCTCAGGGAATCTCCTAATGCTGCTCCAGGAGGCCACTGGTCTCCAATGGGTCTGACGTCACATTTACTGTCCATTATGAATGTCTTTGATACCCTTGGGTGTCATAAGGGCATTTAATACAATTTGCTGAATAAATATAGGTCAATTCCTTTTCCAATATACAAGTCCCACAAGAGAAAGTATAGAAATGAAAAATCAGGGCAAGACATGTTCAGTTTTAGCCTACTGTATATCTCAAACTTCGGAAGACAGTGACAGACAGAGACCAAAATGAGAAGACTTGCTGATGAATTTTTATAGAAAATTCACAGTGGTTTACAGGTGAAATAATCACTTATCCCATAGAGTTTCTACAGAACTTTGAATGGAAAACTGGTGCTACTAATTAGGTGTGTACTGCAGATTTACCATTAGGCCAGTAATTTTTTTCAGCATAGAAAAATATCTGCAAGGTAATTCGTGTTTCAAAGGGGATAGAAGATACCTTGCAAGAGTCATCAACGGGATAATGTGTCTTTGAGGTATGGGAAGAGAAATGTCCTCTTATGGATTATTTGTTCCAAGAAAGTTAGATGTTTCAAGATATTTGTACTGATCTCCTAGTACAAAGAGAGTTAACTGTGTTATTTGCAAAAATGTAATTTTGCCATGAAAATGTTTTGCTGCTTGAAAACCAATTTAATTTCATTTGTGAATGTTTTCTTTTTTATTAATGTGACAAAAAATAGAGAAGGTGAAACAGAACTACATAGTACACACTGCCAATACTAAATCCGTTTGTACAGAACTGTGTTATAGTTGCTGTAGTTCTTCTGAAGATAACTACTCAATTTAATCAAAGATTATATGAAAACACCACAATAATAATTTTGAAATAATAGATGTGCGTGTGTCATCCAAAGTAATGCCCAAATTGTTCTGTTGGGCTATAATTTCTTAGCAACAGTTCTCTCATTCTGCAAACCCATTATTTATAAGAGAATTAAACAGCATCATCAGATGACTTAACTGACTCTGAAATTGTAGTATGAGGAAAAAAGTGGGAGTGAAATGTCAGACTATCAACTGAAACATTACTCTGGCAATGTCCAAGGCGATCAGAGAACAAAAAAAGCCCACACTCCCACTCGAAACTACCAATTAGGGAAGAAACACTCATCCATTATCATGAGGAAATTAGGCTAGAAATCTCCACTAGAGATTATTTGAAACTGGATTTTTTTGTTTGTTTGTTTGTTTTGGCTGGTGCAAGTTATTACAATTACAGAGTTATTTCTTCTCTCATCATTTCTTCTCCTTCTTCTTAAGTGCACTCCATAATACTGGAGTAATAAGAGATGAAATCATGAAGGTGTTTTGGTTCCTAACTCTAGTTACAGTATTAGATACCTAAGACATCAAATATCCCATAAATTCCATTCCCCAAAGCTCAGGTTTTCTGATAATTCTGCATAATGTTAATTATTGTGCAGAGGAACAGTCCAAGCCCAAATATGAGATGCATCAAAAATGAGAAATGAGCATCATAACTGGTGCTCTGAGCAAGACCACCCTTTGTGGGTGAGCAGATAGAAATAAATATACAAATGTGCTCTGTGGGTATATTTTGAATTTATTTCAGATAAATTACAGATATATGAGAACAAGGTTCTGACTCAATAGCCTAACCACTGGTACCCTGGGCCATCCAAGACACATTAAGGTATGTTTAGTTCAGCTGCCTCTCCTCATTCTGTCCTAATTTTGCTAAAAGATACTCTGCCCTGCCCCTGCCCCTCAGCGATAAAACAACTATTAAATTTAAAGCAACACTGCACAAAACCCCAATCTATAGTTCTGTAAAATCGTGAGCTGAATCTGCTCTGTTAGGCACTATAATGACAAAATAATTCTGTTGGATTCTCTAACAAAATGTACCTGCACCAGTGTAAAATTGACAGGCTAAGATACATTTATGGCAACTAATACTATAAAATCTGGACACTTCACATGCTTTATGATATCCCACAGAGGTAAAGAAGGAAGAGTTATTTGACAACTGAGAGTAAAAGGCACAGAAAGGCAAAATGACTTATCTAGGATAACATAAAACACCTGTGACAGAGAAAGAAGCTAAACCTGGGTCCTCTCAATTCCAGGCTTATGCTCAAGCCACCAGATAATCCTTCTTGCTCCCAGCCTGAAATCTTGGTGTTCTCATTGATTCTTCATGTTATTTAAACCGAGATTTTCTGAAATGCACAGTTTAAATGTTGGCTGAAGTCTCTGTTGATGGGAATGAAAAAAGTGTTTTATCAAAGAAGCCACCACTACAGGAATTAAGGTAGGAATATCTTCACCAATTTATGCTGGAAGAACCATCTAAAGAAAAGCGCAAACTTACATTTTTTGCACTTTGTATACACTCACTACACAAGAAACACAGGATTCTAACAAAATCAGCTGAAATATTTATGTTATTCAGTGCATTTTAAAAGACCACAATGCTTTCAAGCAGTACTGCTGCAGGTGTCAATTAGTAGCAGATTGTTTTTTATATCAGTTTCTTCTTAAAAGAAAGAACCAGGAGCCTCAGCTGCCTACACATAAACATATAGTATCATCTAACTTTTACCTGCCAAACCAGCAGTGCAAGACTCTCCATCCCCCAGCCCTTTATGGCTGTCTAGGATACACTGGGTCATCACAAAATGTAGTAGATATCTGTGTCTGGGCTGCTCAGTGAAGATTAGCATTTCTAGAGTCAGTACAGCAGGAGGTTCCAAGTAGTATCTTTGAGTGAGAACCCCAGACAAAATAATAAAACAAAATAATTTCCTATCTGAGAAAAGGCTGAAGTCACAGACTCTGTTTTTCAACTGCTGCATCCGGAATAACAGGTTTCTCAGAGCCATGTCCAGTTGGGTTTTGAATATTTCTGGGGACAGAAATGTCACAATTTCTCTGGGCAACTTGTTCCAGTGTCTGATCAGTAAAAAAGGCTTTTTCTTATATTTAAGTGAAGTTTTTTCAGTCCAGCAAATGCCCATTACCTCATGGCCTGTCAGTGAGCATCACTGAGAAGCATCTGGATCCATCTTTTTTACTCCACCCCACTCCTCAACCTCCCTCTTAGGCATTTCCACACCACATTAATAGTCCCCAGCATATACTGAAGAATAGGGCTATTCCTCACCATGTGCTGGGCTTTACATGTGCCTTCACTGAACTTCAAGACTTTCCTTATGATCCATTTTTTGCAGCCTATCAAAGTCCCTTTAAAAGATAATATAATCATCTAATATGTCAATCACTCCTCCCAGGTTTGTATATTTGCAAGCTGGCTGAGGATGGACTCTTGCCCATCATCCATTTCATAAATGAAGAGTATTAAAGAGTATTGGCCCAAATATTGACCTTAGGAGCACATCGCCAGTGACTTATCCTGCTTTAATTTCAGTTCTCGTATTATTGTTTTGAGTCCAGCCATCTAAAATCTAGTTGTTTTCTCAAGCAAGTGGTCCAAATTTCCTGTAAAGCCATAGGAGAGGCAGTGTCAAAGATTCGTGTCATTCTAAAAGACAGATACCTGCCCTATACAGCCATTTCTTTTCATTGACTAGCTGAAGACTTTATTAGTATGGTTAGACAGATGGATTTTAGAAAATACCGCTGGGTTAGATGAATCTCACCCTTCTTTAAAGAATTAAATTGAACTATCACTAAAAGAATAGATTGAGAAGGGTCCACATCAAAATACCTCAGGAGAAAAGCACTCATCAGTATTTAACTCTGATTTGAAGTGTGCCATAATCAGCATCCCCTCTGACTGGATTTCCACATGGAGCTTGGAAAGGCTTCCTAACAAGACTTCTTGTGAAACGAACACATTTCTTTGACAATTTGAAAAAAACTTCCCAAAAAAGCCCTCACTGTCAAAAAGTCACCATCTCCTAGGAAAATGCACCCCAATGTATTCTGCTTGGCACATCAGTATTTTCTGCAGGAAATACATAATAACTGCTCCAGGTAACTTGGTCCTTGGTTATGCACTGGCTATATCACAAATCAAGAATAAGCATTTCAAAAGTGACTTAATCCCCATGAATCATCCTTTCATGGGTGCTAATAAGAATTGTGACCAGCAGCTCAAACAAAGAATCATCTTTCTTGTTTAAAATGCACCACTTGAGAGATTGCAGCAGAAGGGAAAAGTACAGCAAAAGCCATGCGTGCCTTGCACTATGCACAGTTCCATCACTAAATAAATAAGCCAAAAATAAAACAAAAAGAAAAACAAAGTCCAACCAAAATGGTGTTTGAGAACATCCCAAAGAAATATGCTATGAAAGTTGGATATATTTGAGATAAACAGCAGATGGTATTCTAAGGTGGTGGGGAAAATAAAAATATGAATTTAGAAATGTTGAGAGTTTTGTAACTGCAGTAAAAGTGTGATTGTTGGAATTCAGAAACAGATAGTCTAAAATCCTGTTTGCAGCTTTGGGGAGCACAGCTGCTTTACATCTCCTCATACTGTTTGGAAGAAATGTAAAAGCTTTTCTGCACCTTTAAATAAAAAGCAAGCTTCTGCTGGCTTGCAAAGCCGTAAATATCCCCAGCTTTGCATAGCTATAGCACTGGTGAGGGATTTGTTTTCATGCAAAAAGTAGAATTGCATTGTTTTACCTTCACTTGGAATCATGTTAGTATAAAACAACTGCAGATCAAAGTTAAAGTGTCCTCTAAAAGACCTATGTTGCGCCTGTCTCTGAGAGTACTTATTTTTCTCAACAGGAAGGTCTTGGAGGTTTAAAGGTGTGGTATAAAGAAAACACAGCCCATATGAGTTTCACAGTGGGAACTCAGTTTTGTTTCCATCTTTAACCCTCTTGTGCTACCAAACTGCATAAAGTAAGTCTATCATAGCCTTACACAGTGTTCAGGAATTTCAGTCTTATTTTTGGAACAGTAAGTCTTCTGATGCTTGGTGGCTATCTTCTTCTATGTATTATTTTATCACGGTCAGAGGGAGGAGAGGAGAGATTGGATCTCAGAGAGTTACCTCTGAACAGGATTACACTAAGGATCAAAATCACCTGAATGTCCCTTTCTTGGGAAGAGCAGAAATCTGAAAATATATCTAATTTTTAATACATAAATAAATTTCATTTCTACTATCTCTTTGCTCTGAAAAATGCCATAACAAAATAATATGGTAATAGTGTTTATGATTCATCAATAAGAGCAGAGCATGATACTTAGAGATAAAGCAGAAAATAACAGAATGACAAAAGAATCTGGTGGGGTTTTATTTGTTTGTTTGGGGGTTTGTTTGGGTTTTTTTGTTTGGTTTTGTTTGTGTCTTTGTTTATTTTTTCCTAGTTTTTTAACCAGCTCTGGGAGAAAGATGTTTAAGGATAGGAGAATATGACTTCAGCCCATTCGCTTAATTAGAAAGAAAAACCACATGCAGGAGAACAGGAACTTCTTGATGAAAGTTCAAGGAAAGATCAAAAAGAAAATGAGCCTCCAATAAAAGCTTTAAGGTTTTTTTGGTGTGTTTTGCCTCATCTAATTTTGGATAGGTCTAGAGATGACTAAAGTAACCAGCAGGTTTTTGGAGCCCTTTGTGGAGACTAAGGGGTGTGGCTGACATTCCCACCTCAGCTGGCAAGGAGGATAGGGGAGAAATGGGCATTTTAGGGCCTGAGTCTCCTGTTCTGATTGGAAGTTTTCTATGATGAGATAAATAATGCTCTAGAAATAGGAGTTTTTTGTGCTGGTGTGCTTTTGGGTTGTTGGTTTGGTTTTGTTTTGTTTTGTGGTTTGGGTTTTGTTTGGGGTTTTTTTGTGTTGTTTTTCTTTGTTTGTCTTTTGGGGTTTTTTTTGAGTTTTTTTTTCTTTATTGATTGTAAGAGAAATCCAGATATTTAACTCAGAAAAGGGTTCAGACTTTCATGTCTACTCAGAAGAATCCTGAAGAAGTTTATGTAGTTGGGGTGTTTTGGCAGCTGTGACCCAAGTGAGGTCTGAGAGTTCTGTTACTGTGAAAGATGAGAAACAAAAGGGCTGTGCCTGTGGAAGAAAAGGACTAGTAATAAAAAAAAAAATCTAAGCCTCCTAAGCCTCCTTTATGCAAGGAAACTGAAGATAAGCTAAATGTAAAATGGGACAGACAAGGAGGAGGGTGTATTGTCACAATGTAGAAAGATTTAACCATAGATGTATATTATTCAGAGCTTTTATTATCATGGTGGGCAGTATTTCAAACACTGAAAGAAAAAAACTCCCCAAAGTTCCAGCATTAGGTAAGGTAAAAATCTGGACAGAACGTCGAGTGTCCAAGTATTAAGAAACTTGATAACTCTCAAGTGTCTTTGAGGAAAAACAAATATGCAAAAGAAAGCCACAAAGGATTAATCTGCCTATGTGTGCTAATGTTTAACAGATGCTGATACTTACAGGAGTGTTGTGAGAATTAATTAATGAGCGCTGGTAAAAGTAAGCCAAGTAAGCTGGTTTTTTCCATATGATGAACATATTGGGAAAGAGGAAATTTTCGCAGTTTGAATTTTGTAATAGGTAAATGAAACACATTCTTGGCCATAAAGACAAGTAAAATTATTTTAAATACATTTAAAATAAAACACAAATGTAATTTAGTCATAATTCATAGAATCATAGAATATCCTGAGTTGGAAGAGATTGACAGGGGTCATCAAAGTTGAGCTTCTGGTCCTGCACAGGACAACCCCAAGAATCCCAGCATGTGCTTGAAAATATCCAAGTGCTTCTGGAACTCTGTCAGTCTTGGTGCTGTGACCACTTCCCTGGGGAGCCCGTTCCAGTGCCCGACCACCCTATGAGTAAAANAGCCTGTTCCAGTGCCCGACCACCCTGTGAGTAAAAACCCTTTTCCTAATGGTCCTGTCACTGGACGCCAGAGAGAGGAGATCAGTGTCTGCCCCTGCACTTCCCTCATGAGGAAGCTGCAGCTCACAATGGGATCTGCTCTCAGTCTCCTCCAGGCTGAACAATCCAACAGACCTCAGCCTCTCCAATAATTGTGAATTTCAAAGTGTATTTGATGCATAAAAGATAAAATACCTGCTGGGGTTTATTTTTTCTGATTTCCAGATGACAAAATAAAGGGATTGTCTGCCAATCACTGCAAATAGCAAAATAAAATTATCCCATAAATCATCTGTAGTTTAATGCCAGTATTGCTTCAGGTTTGAGAGCAGTGAGAATCTTCTATCCTGTGCCTGGAAACCCCCAGTCTCATTGGAGTCTTCTACTTGATAAGGGTCACTTTCTTCTACCACAATATGAAAAATAATTGGCAATGAGTCTAATTTCACTGCTTCAATTCTACTTAGCAAATTTGGAAAGCCAAAACTTCCATGAACATGTTAAAAATCAACTACGGGCATGCCGGGATAGTTTAAGGTCCATGTGCACATCCTAATTTGTGTTGTGTTTGGGGATACTCCCTGTTTTGCCCATCCATGAGCAATAACTCTACTGTTGGTAACAGGAGTAACTAGTGACATTTTTAAAACTCTCCTTCTGACTTTCTGTTTATTCTAAAGACAGTGTGACACAACATAAAGAAGTATCAATAATAATAATTGTGTGTTTATTCAGTACACAATACCTGCTTCCCAATCTTTCTCTAAATCATAGAATCATTAAACCTGGAAGAGATATCTAAGAGCATCGAGCTAATGCTAATTCAGCACCGCCAAGCCCACCATTAAACCATGGCCCCCAAGTGTCACATCTGTTCATTTTTTGAACACTTCCAGGGACACCACTTCCCTGACCAGGAATGTTACAATGCTTTACAAACCTTTTAGTGAAGAAATTTCTCCTAATATCCAATCTAAACATCTCTTGGCAGAACTTGAGGCTGTTTCCTTTTGTCCTGTCTCCTGTTACCTGATAGAAGAGCCCAACCCCCACGTAGCTACAACCTCTTGCCAGCAAATTGTAGAGAGTGATAAAGTACCTCCTGAGCCTCCTTTTCTCCAGGCTAAGACCCCCCAGCTCACTCAGTTGCTCCTCATCACACTTGTGCTCCAGACCCTTCCCCAGCTCCATTGTTCTTCTCTGGACACACTCCAGCACCTCAATGTCTTTCCTCTCACGAGGGGTGCAGTGCCAGGGCCCAGCAGGTACCAAGTGATAAAGAGGAAGATGAAGCACCACCTTTGATGTTGGCATCCAGGCAGAGGACTGCACCAGTTTGCAACAGAGCAACCTGGGGCAGACACCGATGCTTTGGATACAATCCAAATTTGGAACGTCTGTTTTGAGCAGCAATTAGCACTAACTTTATTTGCTGAATAAATGAATGTTTGAGCTCCAGAGAACAATTGATATAATTGCTTCTGAATATCCTCCACTTCCCTTTTTTATTCCCTTGGTAATTCAATGTTAATTGTTACGATTGCAGAGAGATTTCTTTTGTGGTGGAATGTGACATATTTATAAATACATAAAATTATTTTTCCCAATAGTGTTATTGCATGACCTTTTAACCATCTTTGCAGAGGATAAATATTCTCTTTACTATTAATGAATAACAAGAGCTGCTAAAATCTTCCATGCATTGACTTTTAATTCTCTTGCTGGTAAGAAAGCTTCCTCAGGAAACCCTCATTTATTTAGCTGCATGTAACTCTTTGACCCTTCTTTGTGTCTTTAGATTCCTAACAGCACCACTAGAAATGGTTCAAAATTGAACCTTGATTCCATTTAAAATCAAAAGAACTGCAAACACTTGCAGCGAATGGTTATTGTCACACATGAATTGTAATAAGAAAAAAATTATACAAAAATCATACAAAACTGAGCAAAAAAAGGTTTAGGATAAACCTTGTTAATTCCTTAGTTCGAATTTGAGTCATTTCTCACATTCTGTCATTTCTCACATTCTGTTTTTCTGGCCAAATTTTTAAAGCAACATGCAACTGAGACCCCACACCTGTCCAAGTAATCTAGTTCAATGATAGCCTTTGCAATATCAAGCTTTTTTGTTCACACTTAATCTGAATCCCCTTTCCTTTATTGTAACTTTGTCCTTTTTTGGTGTCTATAATGGAGTATGCATTAAAAATCAAAACACAGAGCATCATATCTGCTTTTCCTTTTCAGCAATCTTTCATATATCCAAAGGCACCAAGCTAAAAACATTCTATTTCTTCAGTTTTTCCTCATATGTTCTGTTTTCTAGAATATTAACTTTGTTCTTTTCGTCTGAATAGCTCCAGTAGATTTCCTTCTTGAGGTTAAATGTTCAAGTGTGTACATGATATTCCAGCTGAAAAACCACGGGAACATTATTTCTGTTTTATATTAAACATAATTAAAAAAATATAATTGGTGATTTAGTTAAGCAAAAATCCAAATGTTAAAGGGAAAATAAAATCCATTTTGATGAGATGAAAGTACTGTTTCAGTTTTTTGCCTAAGCACCATATTTTTGAAGTTGAAAACTCAGCGTTTTTTCTTGTAAGAAAAAATTAAGTTGGAAAATTTAGGCTGGCTCTGAGCAATTTCATGAACTGAAGAAATTAACCAATTAAATATGAAAAGAAAAAGAGCATAAAATAAGTCTCCTGAGAAATACCTCAAAGGGATATTGACCCTAAAGGGACATTTTGTTCCCTCCATGGCATACATTATGATTTTAGTGTTGGGTTTGTGTTTACAGGAATAGGGTCCAGCAGCCCAGTTTTAAATTGGGCAGCAATTTAAAACACTGAGAGAAATAAAATGTTCTCATTGTACTTCTCCCACACCTTCACAGAGCATATTCTCATTTTGCATCACCACTTTCATACGAAAACATTACAATTTACAGTGATTTACCATTATTTCCTGTTGTACTCAGAACTTATTGTTTAAATTCCCCACTGTCTTACAAGGGTGCACTTCTAAAAGCACTCTTCAGGTGCCTTAATAACAATTAAGTCGCTTGAACAGAAAGAGAAATGTGGTGGCTGCTCAGAAGAGTTTACAATATACCAGTCAAAACTATTTTCAGGTCAGCTGAGGCACTTTAATAACAATGTTACATAAGATAAAACTTTCTCAAGGACAAAAAACAAAACCAAACCCAAACTCAACAACAAAAAGATTTTGAAGAGATGTCCATATAATTGATTTTTCCTTCCATTAGTCAGCCAGCTGAATATTTCCTTTAACTTCTGCTGCTGTTGCCTCTCACATTGTTTTTTCTTTAAGAAGAATATTTCTGCACAGGGTTTGCAGACAATAAATGCAGGAAATTTAAAGAATATTTGTAAACCTGCAGCAAAACTCCAGTAGAATGTTTAGAAACAGAGTGATATGATCCAGTTATTAAAATTGTTAGAAATGCCTGTGCCCGAATTAAGGTGCAAACGAGACCATATGCCAAAATCAATTGCATGGATTTTATTTAACAATAAATGTGAGGCAGAGAGAGAGAGATAGAAACAAAAAGGAAGAGTGAGTGAGGTGGGGAAGGAAGAAAGAGTGACAGAGATTAATAGAAAATGTATCACCACTCTGTGGAACCTGGCAGCATCCCATGGGGTTCTGATTTTCTGGTCTTCTTGGTGGTAAGGGTACCCAAAAATAGGGTCCAATGGACTAATATACATTCAGGAGGTGCCAGACACCTCCTCTGGGGTGGAGGGAGCCTTGCAATCTCTTGTGAGAGGCTCTGGATTTGTTGTCTCACTTGGATCACATGCAGTCCTCTGGTGGTAGAAGACTTCAGGAATGAGTCTGGGGGCACTTCGAGGGTCTTTGATTTTTCATGTCCCCTTCTCTGCTGCTTCTCACATGAATGTCCTGTGTGTACGTGGTCTTCCCAGAACAGGGGGGTTTACTCTGTTTGGTGTGCAGAGATTTTGCCATCACACCCCCAAATCCCTTTTCCCTTGCCACCCACTGAGCTCAGCCAGGATGATAACACGGACACATTCTTCTTTCCTGAGCATTCGTTACTTCTCCTCGGACCCGAGGTGATTAGACAACAGTCTTATCTCAAGCTCCTCTTCATAGTCCAAATTCCAGTTCAGGAAGCATTCTGGGCAAGGGAGTGCTTTGGTGGTCTCAAACAGGCAGTTGCTTCCTTGCAGTTTAACAAAAAGGCTTCCTATGATTTTGACAATGTTTAAGATATTAACAACATTTCAGTCTGTCAGACAGAGAAGGAAATTGTCAATAGCCATGACAATGCTGAGTTCCTGCTCCAGTGAAAGGACTATTCCCAAGTTTGTCAATGAAGAAATTAGTAGCAGGTTTTTCAGTAAAGTACTTCTAAAGAGTGAAATCTGTGCCCTACATAAAAATAAAGAACCAGGAATCAGGGATGTGGAGAAAGGCACAAGGATGTAGAAATTCATTTCCATATAGGATGTTGCTTGTTTACAGCCTTTCTCCCTACAATACTCAGAAAAGGTCTTTAGTGGATACGGACTCTGTTTAAATAGCACCTATGCAGGTCTAATCTTTCAGTTAATAGCTGTCAGGATAATAACATGTTTCAAAATAGAATAGGGTGCAGTGGTTGGATAAAGCAAACAGAAAAGTTAAGGGAATAAAGGAGATTTTTTCCAGAATAAGGAAAAATGCATTTTGGATCAATGCACAGTATTGTAGATGATGCAAAACGACTGTGTAGGTGTTTCTGAGTTGTTAGCCCCCTTTCTGCTTAAGTTTTGTTTTATTTTGTTATAAAAAGAATGTCTTTTTATCTCATATTGATACATTCTTTCCTTTCTCATCTGCAATCATACACAGACTTTAACTGCACAGGCAGGTGTTTTCAGTCCTCTTCAAACTACATCTTCCACTGAATTTCCTATTAAGTGAAAAATATTGTTTAATTTAAATTATTCTATCTTTATTAACTGCCCTCCCCGTAGTCTCAGAGATTTGATCTCAGGTTCGTGAGGCCCATGGTCTCAATGGGGTTGAAAAGCAATGCAGGAGAAAATGGTCCACGGGAATGTCCCCTATGCCTTCTTTATAGAGAAATATGAGAAGGGCTTGTGTGTTTAATACCTTGTGCCAGTGGACACCTCTTGCTTAATGCTTCTTCAATGTACAAAGGATGCAAAAACTGAGCTTTCATTTAATCCTCTTCTGCCACTCCTAATTTTCAAGGACTACTCCTTGTCTAAAGCTGGAGTTAAATCCTTATATGAGTCTGTAGTCAGTCTCTGCCTGCAGTAACTCAAGAAGGTAATTTCAATTCACTAAAATCCACGCATTTTACACTTCCTATTGATCTTTTTGATTATTTTTCCTTTCGACTAAAACAAAAGAGTTTGTCAAACTACTAGCAGCAGTTTTGTTTCTGGAGTGCGAAATAGTTCTCTAGAATATAGAGCAAACTGACAGTTATCATTTCCCTTCCCTGCAGACAGAACTGATAATATTTCCCAGCATTTCTTGGTACTAGAGAGATAAGAAAAAAAATCACAGCTGACTACTGATAGTGACAAAGAATAAGATTTAAGGAAGCCCTCACAAGTTCTGTTAATTTAAGTGATGAACAAAGCAGACTGACAGGTTATCTTCAGAGAACAAGCAAAGTGAAGGAGTTTAACTTGCTTGAATGAATGAATGTGTGATGATCAGCAAACAAAGGCAGAGAGATCTAGAACTCATTGTAACCTACCTTGTCTAGATACCACAGTGGAAAATAATAACAGATTGTTTCCTTTTTGCTGACTACTCACTAAGAATTCTTAAACACAATTACTAGGCTGATTTCTGGTCTCAACCTCTTTTTCACAAGTCAAGTGAGATCTTTCCAGCACATCACCTTTTATCACAGTTCTGTTCTGAAACATATTGTAACACCTACCTTTGGAGATTAGTTCTGCTAGAAGGGAACTTATTTGTCCATTAGAGCTATCAGCAGTAGTTTTTGGCACTGAGCTCTAGCACGGGGCACACAAAAATATAAGTCAGATTATATTCCTGTTTAAGCCAAGTTCTACCAACCAACTTCTACCATTCTGGAAAAATAAAGAAATCAGATGAAAGAAAGAAATCAGATCAAAGAGGAGTGGCTTAAACTGAAAGAGGACAGGTTTAGATTAAGTATTAGGAAAAAAATTCTTCCGTGTGAAGGCAGTGAGGCCCTGCCACAGGTTGCTCGAAGAAGGTGTGGACATCCAATCCCTGGAAACATTCAAGGCCATGTTCGATGGAGCTCTGAGCAACCTGGTATAGTGCAAGGTGTCCCTGTTCAAGGCAGGAGGATTGGAACGAGATGAGTTTTAAGGTCCCTTCCAACCCAAACCATTCTGTGATTCTGTGGCTGCAGTTGTTAGTTTTCTTTGTGATGCTCTTCAAATTAACTTCAGAGGCATTTCTGAATAAAGTCACGTTTATTGTGCAGAATAGGGAGTATTGTAGAACATCTACTTTCCCTCCCCATCTGGTAGCTAATGTATATCTGCATTTTGACAACTGAGCCCCTGAAGGCCATTTCACAGTGAGAGTGAATGTACATTGTAAATAACTCCTGGTCATGGCCCAGGTTTTACACAGAAGCCATTGGATTGCACTTTCTGCCTGCTGTTCTTCCTAATTTCATCCAGATGTGAGACCTCAAGGTTCAACCTACAAGGCTGAGACATTTAAATTAACACATCTAATCTTTCACAGAATTTCCTAACCAAAAGACCCTTTGTGGGCTGTCAGATTTCTGCTGGCTCTGAGGTACAATCAGTTCAGTTTTCACATCAGGTTTTATCTCCAGACTGGCAGAGGTTTGTGCCCAAGGGTTGTCTGAATTCCTGGAAGAAACTGTGCTGCTTAGACTAATGAGTTTCCTGCATCTTCACTGAAAAGCCAGAAGTTGTTCCTGTACTTTCTGAAAGCTCTACACTAACTACCAAAGTATGAGAAATACATCCTGGCCAGGACAGAACAACAGAGGAAAGTCAGTTTTCATGGGGGTGGTAAATTTGGCCACAGGGAGAATTACTAGGCATGTAGAATGTGTGCTGCAATACCATACTCTGCATGACCAGTACCATCACATGTGGTATGAGATAGGCAAGAGTCTAATGGAATGGATATCCAGAAAAAACCTCAGTGCTCCTGCAGACTGTTCATTATTTACCCCAGGAAAGGGTGGTGGAAGGAAATGTCTCTGATCTGGGTTCATTTTCCTGCTGGGTTGACTGCAGTCTGTATGACACAGGTTTAACACCCATAGACCGTGATAAACTTTTCCAGGGAAGAATTCAACAGGACTTTGTGGGGGTAAAGCAAACTGTAACACAGGTAGATATCAGCAAGGGGCACTGTTTGCTGCAACCAATATATATCCTTATTTTTGCATAAGGCATGTCCCTCCTGAGACACTACATCCTTTCCATGGAAGGAAAATGGACTTGCTGATCTTATAGATTTTCTAAATTGCAAAATATTATGGTTCTGGAAGCAGTTACTGCCAACAAAATAATGTATCTCCAAACAGCCTTTGTGGTTCAGCACAGAGCAGAAGGGAGGAAAAATACACTGAAAAATGCAGCCCACCGTATTTGGGTTGCTGTGATTCTTAAGCTTTGCAGCCCTAGACTATGAAGAAAACAAATTAGTGATCTTTGCTTAATATTTTTTATCATTTTGTCTGCCTGCACAGAGAAGAAATGAGTAGCTGAATAGATCTTTCTTGAAAGGGTGCCCAGTTGTTCTGGAGCTTCCTTTAAGTACCACTTTATTCTTGTAAAATCCTGTTTTGGGTAATTTCCTCTCAGCAACAGCACAGCAGTGAATCATAAAAGAATGAAGCAGTGACAGCTGATGCAGTGCCAAGGTTGAACCTCGATTTCCAGCTTAAGTTTCGTTTTAGATACTTTTCTCTATCAAGAGGCTCTGTTGTTTACTTTTAGGCAATTTGTTTCATGTCTCTCTGCTCCTTTTCTTCTACATTGTTCAGGCTTGAATTTTCAGCAGTTGAACAACATGTCTCAATGGGCTCTAGTGAGAGATTCTTTGCAATACCAGCAGGACACCAATAAATATGTTTGCGCTAAACCTGAGCCTTGTTATCCTTTTCAGTGTTGATCTGAATGATGGGTTTAACTGTTGGGAGGGCAAAATGGAGAGGTTATGAATCCTGGGGAGACCAGAGTGAAAAGTTGTACAAAAAATTTGGAGAAACTGAATCACAGTTCACGGGGTGTTTCAATACTAATAAAAACCAGTGTGAGTTGCTACATTTCTGAGGAAATCAAATTCATATAACAAAGAAATAACTTGCTAGATAGTAGTGTGAGAAAACAACAGCGTTGCAGTTGAAATTTTAGTAGCACGGGGTGAATGGTGTAACACTGGAGCAAAAAAGGGCACATTCCCCCTCTGCTCTGTTTTGGTGGGATGGTTGTATGTCATTCTCGGGTGACAATTACACCATGTTGCTCAGCTGGAGCCTTGTTTAAAGGGAATTGCATATAAAAGATGAAGATCAAGAGAAGGACAATGGAAGATCTAGAAAGCAAAGCTACTTTGAAGGAGCTAGATTTGCTTCATCTAGAAAAGAAAATTATTCAGTTGTCAAAATATGGCTGTCTAGGATCACTTGTGTCATTCATTGCATCTGCAAAGGGCAGACTGATGTGAGGAAGGTGGACAGGCAGGATCACTAAGGCATTTGAAATGGTTTCTGGTGTCTATGTTTGGGCAACTGAGTCACTGGCCAGAGGACAGAAAGGAAATATCAAAACCTTTTAATAACTGGGACATAGCTATTATTATTATTTGTCAGCATCATATTCTTCTTCCTTATTTCTTCTTCTTTTTCCTCTTCCTGAGGAAGATCCAGATTTGGAAACTTCTGTAAGCCTAATACAGTTTTATCTTTAAAAACCTACACCAGTAGCAAGTAAAAAGGTATCTAAACCTGGTAGTGTTAGCAACATTGTTATTTTAAGGTGAGAAAAGAGATGTGATGACTGTCTATAAAAATGAAAAATAGCCAATGAAATAGGAACATGTCCTGCAACCGGTTTCTGAAGGCACTATTTTCCCACCTGTATAATTTAATACATTCCTATAAACCTCTAATAAAAAAAATATAAATTAAACCAAAAATATAAAAATTGTAAAATAAAGGGAGGGCATAAAACAACAAAAACAGC
>WEIV01016487.1:1839-18994 GCA_013390005.1 Calyptomena viridis | reverse complement strand
TGGAACAGGCTGTCCTGGGAAGTGGTGGAGTCATTACCCCGGAAGTGTTTAGTGGTTTAGTGATGGGCTTGGCAGTATTGAGTAATGATCTGAAAGTATTGAGTAATGATTGAGTAACGATTGAGTAATGATCTTGATTCTGACCAGCCCCGTCGGACACAACTGCCTTGATCCTTGTGTAAGTGTATCTGAGGACGTGAGTGAATGAAGTCTATGTAACAAATAGTGTATTTACACCAAATCAGCGAAGTAAATGTACGGACATAGTTGAAGAATGAATTCTGATAACACAGAGAAAGTAAATGTTATGCGAACTGGGAAGGCTGGAGGCACATCTGGTCTTTCTGGCAAATACTCATATAAGGTTCTAACTGATTTTGTTTTGCCATATGCATTAGCCTTCTTTATCCATTTTTTGCCATAATCACAAAACCATGGTTTTGCCAGCACATAGGTTTGAAAAATGTTACATGAATATTCCCAGTGCCACTACAGTGGCAGTGAGTTCATATGGTTTTAGTATTGTACAAGAACTCATTTCTCAAGCATCATTATTTTCAGAAGTTACAATTAAGCAATCGCAGCTCTAACATGTCTCCAGACTGGGAATCTTAATTTTCAATGTCAGTGATTACATTCACACTTTCTGTCTTTGGGAATTTTACTTTGGAGTAGCATGAGTCTGGTCCAATGGACTGATGTACTGTAGCAGCTGGAGGAAATTGGCTTCATTTCATCTAAGAAAATAAGAAATCTGGTTTGTGTGTTTTGAGACCAGCTTGTGTTACAGATCAAAGCATGGCAAGATCTTTATTTGTCAATGGAGTTCAACTTTGAAAACATGCTCATCATCTGAAATGAAACACTAATGCAGATCCAACTGGTAGGATCCCATGTTATCCAAAATGTCATGTTCTTTTCTCCAGTTTTTGCTCTGGTTCAGTTTAACAGCATTTTAACAGACTACACAACATCAATAACAAAGAACTCTGGCAGCTTTGGCTACATTTTGTCACTGTACCTTTTTTAATTTAAACTCTTCTTTATCAGGACTTGGTGATCTCTTGGACTGAGAATTTGGAGGGCAACCTGACAAATATCTCGGTGGCAGTGGTTCCTATTTCCAAAAGCCACCTGGTAATAATTATGCTGTGGTTTTAGGCATAACTTGTAACAGAGTTAGAGAAATATAACACAGTCACACACTTTTTCTCAGTTACTCTAGTCACACTGGAGTTTTGCAGGCAGTCTTTCACAAAGCTTTCAGTGATCAACAGCAGCAGCTCCAAGCAATTTAGCAATTACTACTTTAAACCAGTCAACGCAGGATATTCCAGCCTTTCAATAAAAATAAAGTATTTAATACTTTGAAAGTGAATTTTAATGTCCAAAGGATACTTTTATGAAGAGAGCAATCTTTGAAAAACTGCTGCAACGTGGTAGATTCAGTAGACTGAGAAAAGCACACACAGTTCAGTTTTTCTTTCAGGAATTTTGAGTGGGGCGTTGTAGTTGAAAATAGAGATATTAAACTTTTTGCCCTTCTGCAATAGTTTTAGAGGACTGTTGATGCAGAGTAATATATTTGTTTTTGAGAACTCCTTTAAGAAAAAATATTAAAAAGTAATTCTTTATAAGTATTTGTGTTTCTATTTGCATTTATATACATACATATATATGTATTTCCCTAATCTCTATCTTCATGCTTAATTTTACAATGACAGCTCTTGGTTTTCTCTCTCATGGTGATGTCAGAACAAGTCTATATCATTCAATTCTATTCTGTCCTAGAAAATTCTAGCTTTACAAATTGAGATATAATCAGTAAGATATTACTAAGAAATTCTACTTAAGTTTATATGTTCAAAATACCTCTCTGTATTTACCATCCTTTGAATTTACCTGCAGATGCTAGTTTCTGATGCTGTAAAACACTATAGCTGGGAATATACTTTTTTTAAACTTTGAGTCTGTCTCTTATGTTCACAGTTATCTTTTCAGCCAAACATATCCTTAAATTAAGTGGGTTCTGCTGAGAGATAGTCTTCTGAGTATCAGTATCTGGCTGAATATACTGCCCCGTGTAGTATTTTGAAGGTCTAATTAAAGGCAAACAGACCTCAGCCAATGCTTGCTGAAGCTAATGGAAGGGCAGGCTAGAAGGAAAGTCAGAATAGGGCTTCAAACTACAAAGTGAAAGCTTGAGAGCATTCAGTGAATGAAGGTCAAAGGGAAAAAAAAACCACCCAAAACTGAAACCAAACAGGTACTGAGGCTCTACTCTAATGTTTAAGAAACAAAGGTTTCTAAAATTCTTCGTCTGTCTGCCCTCACATGGTATTTGTAGACATATTCACTGCTTAAAATAATTTATGATTCCTTAGCTGGGATTCAGATGCCCAAACTTGGTCACTTAAAGCCAGCTGAGATGACACAAAATATCTGAAACACTTGAATAATACAGATGAGACACAGGAGTTAAGGGGGACCCACAGCTTTCCAGAGTGGACTTCTCACTGGATTCCTGAGCTGAAGCAGTTCAGTCCTTATGAAAGTATCCTGTGAAAGACTCAACCCAATATACAAAGGGAAGACTAAACTCTGGTGTTGAGTCCAGCTTGCAGCACCGTTTGAGGGGATACTACTGCCCACTTCTTCAGCAACAGGACTGTGAGGAAACCACTGATCCAGGAAAAAGAGACCCTTCTTTCCAAAGATCTCCTTCAGCTGGAGAAAGAACAGGTAGATTGCACATCTTCCGTGCTGAAGGCAAGAATATATTAATGTTGGAAGGAAAAAAAAACATGCCCAAGGAACAGGCTATGTTGGAGAACGGGAGAAAGGAAGAAGAAATTATGATAGGGAAGGAGACTGGGAAGAAGGGAAGGAAGAGAAGGAAGAAAAGGGAGGCAAGACAACAGCTCACCCAGATGCTATCATTTATAAAGCACAAGCTATTCAAGACTCAGATATTTGGACATTTCTGGCTCAACTAAGAAAAATATGCTTCTGCTTATTTTTACTTCTAGTATTATTATTGTTATTTTTCTCACATATAATATTGCAAACTCTTTTTAATCACATTTTGTAGCTGTTCCTGTAATGCAGGCAATTTTGGATTATGTGTTCTCTGCCTCTCTCCAGTCTGAAAATCATATCTTTTCCCATCATATCTTCAAGTCCTTTTGGTCCCTTTCCACTGTGCCTCTGTCCTCATTGGAGCTCCCAGTTTCCCACAAGTAGTGATTATCCTTAACATAATGCTTCTGTTTCCTCCAGATCATTAATGAAGAAATTAAGTAAAGCCAAGTTTTGAATATATCTCAGATAAAAGTCTTCTTAAGGTTAAAATTCTGTTCCTTATCATTAATAATTCTGTAACTTCTGTTATGAAAATAATAAATTATATATTGAAATGACATAAACCTGCTCTCTGTCTGCAGTCTCTGGGACTGGTGAGTCATTTGGAATATTCACTTAGTGTGGCTGTATAGATGTGGCTGTAATCAGCAGGGTAACTCCCACTGAGACCTTCCAAGAGCTGCCAAAAGAAATCTTGGTGATGGAGTCACTTGTAGGTTTACCAGTTTGATCTGCAACACACGAGAGCCGTGGGGACCATTTCCCATTGTGCTGGAAACAAACAGTGCAGTGACATCCAAGACCAGACTGGTTTAATTTAGATGAGAAATCTGGGGCTTCCGGGATCAGGACTGTATTATCTCCACAGATGTAGAGCACACTTTCATTTTTTCATCAATCTGTTTGCATTAAATCTGAAATAGCTGAAATTTGAAAGTCTTTTATTCACCTTATGTAATCATTCTTGACAGTAAAAGTTATCAAAGTTCTCACTAGAATTTGAGTTTTTGCTTATTTTTCTTCTATGCTGCCATGGTCAGTGTTCCAAGACAGATGTATATTCCATTGCAGGACTTATCGTAATAGGTTTCACTGACAAAAACATGGGATGTAACCATTTATTTCTATATGAATGGATCTTTTATATCATCTTTTCCTGTAACAGATTTTTTTTTTTTGCAGATGTATTATTCACTTACTTAGGAAAGTTGGAGATTGAGGCAAGGATTTGTGGATATGCTTTGGAGGTATGGGTTTTTTAATTCAGTTCCAGAAATACTGTGTGAGGGCCTTACTTTACATCACTGAACTCTAAGGAAGTTATAGTCTCTACTTAAAGCCTTTCTGTGCAACTTCAAGCCTGCGTTAGTAAGGAAAAACCACAGACTGCTTGCTAGTTCCCATCTGGAATTTGATCCAAATACTATTAAATTCATGATTTCCTCCCTAATGAGCCAACAGTCCAAAGTCAGGTATCACTAAATGCATTTAATCAGGTTGCTGTTGAAAATGATGATACAGTTTTCCTTGAGGATAATTAATAGGAAATGTAAAATATTAAAAAAAAAACCAAACCCTAGATAATATTTCTCAATGTGGTTCATGACATCTGGATAGATGGGGTTTTTTATACTTAGAATGGTAAGTTCTACATCTGTTTTCATTTAATATTAAGACAATGTTACGTTACAGTGCTGTAAAGACAGAAGAATGCCCATGTTTGCCATCTCCATATTCTAAGTGACAATTCAGATAAATAGGACAAAAAACGGAGCAGCTCAGCTCTTTGTGGAGTAATGACAGAAGGGAACCACCACGGTTGTTCTGCTCATTCTTAAACTACATTATATGCTCTAAATCCTTGCAGAAATGACATTTTTCTCATTTTTGCATCATTCAACCCTGATTGTTGGATGCAGCAATCTACGGACTCTAGGCAGACATAGGATAGAAATTGGGAGAAGGAAAGATTTGCTTAACATCACAAGGAAGGGTTGTTAGCAAAGCTGAGGCAGAAAGCTGGAGCTGGTGGGCATCCAGACCTGTTCTCTGCACTTTGCAGCTTCTCCTCACTGAGGCAGGTCCATCCTGTCACCTCTGCACCCTTTCTGGGGCTCTGGTTGTGAGCAGAACGACTGACCTTAATGACTGACCCTGCTCCTCCCTGAAGCACTAAGCCATCTTGGTGCTGATACTCCTACGCTTTATTTTCCCACACAGCAGTGCCAGATTAGTGTTTAATTTTGTTTCATTAGGAGAAAATTATTTTTTAATTATATTTCATTATTTCTCTTAATATTTTCAAGACTGGTGCTGACAGAGGCTTAACGGAATCCAATCCCTTTTTCATTAAAGAGCATCTCTTGCATTCACCTCACATCTCCATTATGGGCTGTCACATGCTTCATGCACAGCAGTAATGGCCTGGGTAGGCACTCTCATAAATATCCTGCTCATCTCCACAGCAGTGCTGTAATTGAGGGTAAACACAAATCAGTGCTGTTTGCCCACTCCTAATGTGGGTATTGCAGGTCTCTCCCACTTCTCCCTGTGTACTCTTGGTGGCTTTTCCAGATTTAACAGCAAACTTCTGCTCTAAGGGGCAGAACAGACTTGCTGAAGTCATGGCAGTTCTCTGGCACACCTCCCATCTTCTGTCCATATCCCACTGTCTTAGCAAGGACTGAAGACTTATTTTCTCAACAATCATGTAATTCATGCTTTCTAAATGAGTGGAATTCACCTGGGATTTGGCATCCAGAAGCCTTTCAGGATTTTTTGTGACTATAATGTATTTTTCTGTGATATTGTGTTTTCTAAGGTTTCTGAAGCCAAAAGGAAAGAGCACATCTTTTGTTTTCTTTTAGCTTCTCTCCTGAACAGATGTGGTCTGTGACTGAGGTGCATTGACATTGGCTGGATGGCAGGTGCCCACCAAAACTACTCTATCACTCCCCTCCTCTGTTGGACAGGGAATAGAAAATATAGCAAAAGGCTTGTGGGTGGAGATAGGGACAAGGAGAGATCACTCAGCAATTACTGTCATGGACAACAGACTTGACTGGGGGAAATTAATTTAATATATTACCAATCAGGTCAGAGTAGTTTAAATATAAAAACTAATCTTAAAACACCTTCCCACCATCCCTCCCTTTACCATGGGTTTAACTTTTTTCTGAATTCCCTAACCCCTGCTCCCCTCCAGAAGTGCAGGGAGGTGGGGAACGGGGCTGTGGCCAGTTCATCATGTGTTGTGTCTGCCACTCCTCCTTGGTGGGGAACTCCTCACACTCACCCTACCCTACTCCAGTGTGGAGTCCCTGCTATGGAAGACAGCTCTCTACAAACTTCACCAATGTGATTCTTCCCAGGGGCTGTAGTTCTTCATGAACTGCTCTAGTATGGGTCCTTCCCATGGGGTGCAGTCCTTTGGGAACAAGCTACTCCAGCGTGAGTCCCCTACAAGGTCACAAATCCTGCCAGAAACCTGTTGCAGTGTGGGCCTTCCAGGGCTGCAGGGGCACAGCTGCTTCACCATGGTCTTCTCCAAGGGTTGCAGGAGAATATCTGTTCTGGTCCCTGGAGCACCTCCTCCCCATCCTTCTTCATGGATCTCGGGGTCTGCAGTGCTGTTTGTCTCACGTATTCTCATTCCTCTCTCTGGCTGCACTTGCCACTGAACATTTCTCCCCCACCTTATTAACTCTGTTATCCCAGAGGTCACTGATGGCCAGGGAATGGTCCCTCTTGGAGCCAGCTGGCATTGGCTCTGTGGGACACGGGGGAGGCTTCCAGCAGCTTCCCAGAAGCCACCCTTGTAGCCTCCCCCTCACCACCAAAACCTTGCCACACAAACCCAATACAGTGACATTGCTGCTGAGACCAATATTTCACATGAACAACTCAACCTTTGCTCTCTCAGGTAGTTTTCTACTCTTTCTTCTATTCTTTTTTCCACCACAGAATTTTGAATTATGAGCTTCACTTTGATGGCAGAGCCTGAATCCTCTTTATTCTTTCTAGCATGAAGTGATATATTTTTCATTTTGTACTTAAATGTTGAAATTTCTTTACCAAATAAAATTGGTCCAGCAGATATATAAGAACTAAAATGCAGTTTATAATTCACTGCACAGAGGTGGTCACTGGCTGCTCCACAGCAGCCTGACTCAAAGCATAGTCTGCATGTGATAAGCAGAGTGACTTAGACAGTTTGATTGAGCACACAGGCTTTAGGTCATATTTAGTCCAATATGCTACAAATATTAGGCTAAATTCTAAAAAAAACCTAGAAAAGTTGTGAAGTAAAAATTTTACCAAAAAAAGAAGAGGATATATTGACTTTTTCTTAAAAGTCTTATTTTATCCCTGATTTCAAGAATTTTGGGATTTACATGTGGTATAATTTAGAGAACAATTCCAACAACAAATTCAACCTTTTTAGTATTTCATCATAAAAATTGAATGGATTTTTTAAACTCTGAAAAAAAAGATCAATGATCTTAACCACAGGGGATATTAAAGCATTGTGTGTAGTTTAATAAGAACATTACAAGATAACTTTTTTTTCCATCAGATTTTCTCTAAGGGTTTTGCAAAGCATCTTTTTGCTTGCAGGAGAAGTTTTGGAGGGAACAAAATATTAAGTAGTAGCTGCATCTTGATTTAGAAGATGTCGATTCTTATATTGAGAATACTGAATTGTGAAGTCATCTGTGCATATTAGCATAGAGAATGTCAGAGCTTGAAGTATTTCTTGGAACAAAGGAAAATGAAGAACAGAATTGCACTTCCTGCCTATTTCCCACTTTCTTCTTCCCCTCTCCCCACTGAAAGATAAAGATCAGTGTCTAAAATCCTGTGAAAGTCTCTGGATCCACCTGGAGCAGGGAAGATTTTTTTTTTTTGGACTGCTCTTTCACAACATCATTTCCTTATTATCAGTGAGGACAGGAAAAAACCCAATATAAATCTGTGTGATATTTAATTCTCAGTGTGCCATTTCTTCCCTTAGATCTCTAGGAAGCTTTGAATAGCATGACAATGGTTAAACAATATGTACTGTCAAATTTATTTTAAATAATTATACATTAGAAGGTTACATCAAGAGGCAAATGCCTATAATTTGTGCTGTGCCAATACCTTTCAATGAAATCTCAATTTGATCTCTCAGAGAATCCTGGCCCAAATTTGCAGCTAATTCTACCTTGAGCTTCAGAATTTATTCGAGTATTTAAGGGTGAAAAAAATAATTTCTTAAGTGCTGCAATGACTTGGTAGTGTTCCACAAAGAAATTCTTCAGTGATAAACAGGAACAAACCTGTAAAGAGTTTTGGGGTGGGATGTCTGAGGATGAATTGTACATCATACACACGTTCATTCTGTACATGCACTACGACAGATAAAGGGGAACACTTCTCCTATGCGAAAAGACTGGGAGAATTGAGATTTTTCAACCTGGAGGAGAGAATGCTCTGGGGTGACCTTATTGTGGCCTTTCAGTACCTAAAGGGGGTTTACAAAGGAGCTTTTGAGAGGGACTTTTGACAAGGGCCTCGAGTGACAGGACCAGGAGGAATGGCTGTAAACTGAAAAAGGGCAGATTTAGACTGGATATTAGGGAGAAATTCTTTACTGTGAGGTTGGTGAACCACTGGCATAGGTTGTCTAGAGAGGCTGTGGATGCCCCATCCCTGGAAATGTTGAAAGATAGGTTGGATGGTGCTCTAAGCAACCTGGTCTAGTGGAAAGTATCCATGCAGAGAGATTAGAATGAGACAGTCTTTAATATCACACCAAACTCAACCCATCCTGTGATTATATCATTGTGTAAAGACACTGACAGGTTTTGTAGCAGTGACTGAATTCCCACTGCAGTTCCTAGATCTGGCTGGGTTAAACAGGAATATAATTTCCACATCCACATCTGTCTCACTTAAATGTAACTTTTGTGCTTGGATGTCTAAATCAGAAACAGTATGAAAGGTGCCAAGCTAGAAGCAAACTGTAAAGCATGTCCTGCTAAAGGTGTTCATGAGCTTGGACATATTGTTTGGAGGCTCTGCTGGGTTCAGTCTGGATGGCCTTCTATGTAGAAACATAGGAATAGCTCTTCCATGGCCTTTAGATACCTTTCCATGTACTTTAGCAATACATCTTGAGTGGTTTCACCATGGTTCAGTAAATTTCATATAGGACAAAGAAGAAACTTCTCTCACACTGAAGGTAATTCAGGAAATACATTGCTGTTTATGCAAAGCATTTAGTGAAGGTGAAGTAAGGTACAAAAAGGAACTTCTACAAGATGTACAAACTTTGTCAGAAAAATACTAAATATGAAAAAATAGAAAGACATTTCAAGGTTATAGTAGATAATTCTGAATTTCGATGACTCACAAGGTTGAAATAGGCCTTTTTTCTCTTAACTCAGGGTCAATAGAAGTCTCAGCCACTGAGGATTGTGGGAATGATTAATTTAAAATTATGAAACTATGGTATGCAGTCTTGCCTGGAATCTACTTTCCCTGAGCAAAAGGGACACATTTCTGTGTACCTTTTATCTCCTTCATGCTTACTAGAAAGGCTCAAGAAGACAATCTGAGGTAACAATGAAATCATAGCATTTGTACTTGTGTGGTCTAGACTTGTGCTGCTTGCTCCTGTTTGTGAAGTGTGCTTCACATCAACAACACCACACAACTCTTTGTATTACTGAGAATCTCAGTGTGTGATGAATGCACGAGTACTTCTGTGATTGTCTCTCTGTGAAATACATTGAAATATCAGGATAAAATAAAAGGCATTTTCCTAATCAATTTGCTGACAGCGTGAAACTTGGTGCTAACAAGAGTTCTGCAACTTGAATGAGTTTTAATCAACCCTTAATGGATAGTTTCTCTGTGTGCTGCAGTTATTAGCCACATTCCCTTTGATTCCAATGATTCGTCGTTGTACTATAAATTAGCTGTATTATTTCTGAAACACAGAAAAATAAACAAGAAGTTCCTATCGCTCTCTACCAAGTCTTGGTTTACCATCCACTTGTGCATAGCTTTGAATTCATTTCTATTTAGAAACACATGCATGCACATAATTTTGAGCCTACAATGTTTTCCAACTAATGGGATGCTTCTCCTAAGCATTATAGTAGTGGCCAAGCTTTAAATTAAATTGAACTAAACACTGAGCACACTTATCTATTTGCTCTTGGGTGTCATTAGGACAGAACTGAGAAGAATATTTTTGCTATTGGAAGCATATTTATACCTTTACTCAACTCTTAAGGCAGTGAGGTTGTTTTTTCAGCAATTATAACTCTCCTTTGTTATGTTTTCTTTTGTTTACTCTGTTCACCTTCCATAATCCTTTGTTTGACACAATTCACTGCAGGAAACAGCTTGTCTTCATCTGTTCAGCTTAAGTTTTATCCTGTGCCAGCTCTTGTTACACTGAACTTCAGGTATGTTGGGATATTAAGTAGATGTTAAACACAAGGACCTTCGGTCAATGCAGGAAACTGCCCAAAGTACCAGAAATCTGTTGGGACTGAACAGGCCTCAAAATGTGTGTGTATGTGAGAGATATAATTTTCCAGTCAGTTTTGAGTGATTCTTCATGGAAGGAAAAGTGAGTAAGAAGCTTGGATTAAACCCAGTGGATGAAATAGTGACTGTGGGATTCAGAAGTGTACGTTTCCTACAAGGATTTATCTTCGACATCTTGTCTTACAGTACCAACTCTAAGGAACCAAGGGAGACAGGCAATGAAAGGCCTCCGTTGATGCCATTGTGATTTGGAGATCTGGGAGATCATCTAAGGCACAGAATTGCAGAATGGTTCAGGTTGGGAAGGACTTCAGTGGGTTATCTGGTCCAACCTCCCTGCTCAAGCAGGGTCATCTCAGAGGGAGACTCCACAACCTCTCTGAGCATTCTGTTCCAGTGCTCAATCACATGAACAATAAAGTTCTTCCTCACGTTAAGGTGGAACTTCCTGAGCATCAGTTTCTGTCTTTTCCCTCTTGTCCTACTGCTCAGCAACACTGAGCAGAGCCTGACACCTTCCTTGACACCTTCCCTTCAGATACTGGCAAGACATTGACGAGGTCCCCTCTCAGTTGTCTTTTCTCAAGGCTGAACAGACACAGATCCATCAGCCTTTCCTTATTAGAGAGGTGCTCCAGTCCCTTAATTATCTTTGTTGCCCTCTGCTGGACTCACTCCAGGAGCTCCTCATCTCTCTTGTAGTGAGGAGCCCAGAACTGGACACAGCACTCCAGAAGATCCTCACTAGGGCTGAGTAGAGGAGCAGGATCACCTTCCTCAGCCTCTGGCAATGCTCTTCCTGACGCACCCTAGGACACCATTGGCCTTCTTGGCCACAAGGGCACTGCTGACTCCTGGACAGCTTGTTGTGTGCCAGCACCCTCAGGTCCTTCTCCACAGAGCTGCTTTACAGCAGGTCAGCCCACAGCCTGTCCTGATGCTTGGGGTAAGTCCTCTCCAGGTAGAGGACCCTGTATTTGCCTTTGTAGAAGTCCAGACAGTTTCTGTTTGCCCATCTCTCCAACCTGTTGAGGTCTTTTGAAAGGCCAGCACAGCCCTCTGGTGTATCAGCCGCTCCTCCCAGTGTCAGCTTTGTGTCACCAGTGAACTTGCTGAAGAGGCATCTACCCCTTCATCCAAGTCATTTATGAAAAAGTTAAACTACACTGCGCCCAAGCTATAGAAATGCCTATTTCTCTAAAATTAGATCTGAGACCAGGATTCCATTCCTCATGTCTCCATGTACCAGCAAAGGGACTTTACCCAATAACTATAATAGATGCAGCTTGTACTACAATTATTAGATCCAGATGGTTTTCTTTTCACTTAGCATCTTTCCTCTCCCCACCAAAAAGACTATCCTGAACATCCAAAAGGTCTTGTTAAATTCAAGTGCATTAGATATCTGATATCTCACTGCTCAGACATCCCTCCATCCAATATCACTCCAAGAAGCACATCCTACAGGTATTATGTAAAAGAGTGTTCTAAGGAGGGATGTGCTCAATATTTGCTGCTGACATTGCTCCATTTTACTAAAATTTTCGTATTCCCCTGAAAAAATAGGTTAGAATGCAAGTATCAGACTTCTCAGGAGAATGAACTTGACACAAGGATGCTCAGACATAAGTTTCCTCAGTTCTTCCCGCTAGTGCTGTTCCACTTTTCATTTAATGTTTAAAAGTCTTTGGAGACAAAGAGATTGGTCCTTATCAGGGTAATCAGGACATACGCTCTAGAAGTGGGGAACCTGTTTTTTATTTTCAATGCTAATGAATATTTTATTTGCACATAGTAGGGCACCAGCCATAGAAAAAACCAAAGAGAGTAAAATCTTCCCATGAATGGACAAAATACACCATAGTGGGCACTCAGACAAGAGATTTGAGATGTTTCCTTCATCTACCTGATGGAAATTTGAACTCACTGTTTCTTTCAGCCAGGAAATGGCCTTTGCCAGCAGACCATGATGAATCTGTTTCATTTAGCTTTCATTTTTACAACTAACCAGCAGAATATTGATTTTTTTGCAGAGAATTTACATAGTTGAGATTTTCTTCAATGAGAAGCAACAACAAATGCAAATTAAACATAGGTTATACTATTCCCTGTACTCTCCCCTCTTTTCTCAGTTCAACTGAGTCAGAACAGAGTAAGCTCTAACCATCATGATTAGATCCCACGGAATGGCTAAAGAGCCAATGGAAATCAGTCCAGAGTCACCTCTAACACCAAGGATTAATTCCATTTTCATCACTCTACACACATCTTGAGTTAGTGTGTAGCTGTGTTAGTTCTGGTGTTTGTTGGAGCATAGGCTCAATGCAGATCCCATGTATTCATGATTTCCTCTGTGAGCCACAAGAATGTGTTCCTTCACCTGAAAGCACAAATAGGTTAATGCTCTGTATATCCAAAATGTCCATTTACGACTACTAGAGAGACGTATTTATTGTCTACATGCATTTTTCCTTACTTCCCCCACCCCATTGCTACCTACAAGCAAAATCATTCAAAAGATAAGAAAAAATGTCAAAACTTCAATATATTTTTTTGAGAATTGTTCATTGTTACCTGAAAATATAACTCTGGTTGAAAATACAATACTGGTGTACACATTGGATCTAAGTAATGATAAAAAGCCAAGCAAAATAAAAATTAAAAAAAAAATAAAATAAAAGAGATGAAAAGAAAATAATCATACTGACATCTTCCTAAAAACTGAATGTTCTTTTTGTACAAACACCAAAGACTGGTTTCATTGCTGAGTGTTGGTGAGTCACTTGATAGCAAAGGCTCCTGTGTGTTACTCAATCTACACTTTGGCATTTTTCCAATAAGAACTTGCTTTCTGTAGGGGAAAAAGTACTGGGGTAGGTGTAATGTTAAATGAATAATGAACATGTAAGACAGTTGTTAAGGTACTATAACACCATTTTAACTGCATGGTCAATAGGATCAGAGTATGCCTGCTGAAGCTTATCAAAACCTCTCCCTCCTTATTGACAAATTCTAAAATTTTTCACTTCCAATCAAACGCTGGACTGCACAAACCAGGTTTGAAAAAGCGTCCTGATCATTTTGTTTCTCTTAGCTATTCCCATCTACAGTGTTGTCTTTGCTGTAGGTCTGAAATGGGGTTGTTGGACAAGTTGACAGTCTAGTATAATAGCCTCAAATCTAAGGTCTGAGAGACCAATCTTCCAGCAGTGCCATTAATTTCAAATACTTGGAAGACTCTAATTACATGAGAATGTTAGTTTTACCCAGAAAATCAGAATAGAGACCTCATGGCTAGAGTGGAGGAGAGGGAATCCTTAAAATAATTATTTGCATTCCTACACTTCCTATGTGACTTTAATCAACTTACTGCTTTTGGAAGTTTAAGCTAAAAAACAGTTAATGTAACTAACAATCTTCTGCAGTGAATCTTGTAATCTGTGTATGAAAAACATTTCATGAAGCATCATCTTACCCTCAAACGGAGACACCATCTCTGTTATTTGGTTTTTTTTGCCTCCTCAGAGCTAACAATCACCTTTGACATAACATTACTCATAATGGACTCAAAAGATTTGTAGACAATTTTCCAAGTCATTATGTTCATTAAGTCTACTCTGTCACAGACTTATATGCAATGGGAAGTGTTTTTTCATGACATAAGTATACATATGACTCAAATACAGCCTAACTATTTTGCAGTTCCACATGTAGGCATTACTCAATCATCTTTCTTATTACTTTCAATGCTCTGAGTTTCAGAAAAGTAAATAGATTGTTTGGAGGTAAATTAAAATGTGTTCAAAGTAGAGGATGTGGTAATTTCCAAACAGGACATGAGTTTATTTGCCAAAAAAGCTCAGGTCGACATGACTTTCTTCCATATTTGAATTTACTTAGGAAAATAACTTCAAACAAAAAAAAGGGGACATGAATAGAATCCATCTAAACAGTTACTTAAATGTAAATTTAGAAAATGGATTAAGAACCTCCACAAAACAAAACCAAGTGTTTCATTATGAATGAGATGTTTCTATTAGCAAAAATAATATCTTCTCCACATTTCTCTGCTCAGCATTGTGTGTAACAGATCTGTGCCCTTCAGTGGAATACACATTTCAAGCAACCCAAGAGCAGAACCAGGCAGTTTCACCAATATACTACCTAGAATTACAAAATATTTGAAACAAGTGCATCTGATACACAGCAAGCTGCCATAAACCACAATTTAATTAATAATAAATAGGTTCCTTGCAAAAATGCTTGAGCCTGACAATCCCTTCTGGTCTGAGCTCACTTGAGTCTTGCTTCCTCAGCTTCCCCATTACCTTTCTGTAGCATTGAGGTTTTGAAGTGTTTGTCAGCAGATGGAGATGCTTGAATGGCTCTCTGCTGTGTGAGGTATGACTGCTTTTAGGTGAGTAAGCCAGAGCTGGAATTGTTCAGTGTCTCCTAATATTCCAGATTCTATCTATAATTATGTGACTTATGAATCTGATATTTAATTTGGGGCCCTCAGTTTATAAAATTTCAGTTTAGAAAATTTGAGCTTACCAAAGACAGCAAGGGTGATTTTTTTTCCCCCTAAAAACTTTTACATCATGCTTTCAAAGGAGAAATTAATGGCAGCATTAAAATATGGCCATAATACATTTTAAGCACCCGCTCCAAACCTGCCAGAATGTGAGTTTAAAAATCTGTCTGTTGGCTTACATGAAACCAGAAAAATATTTTTTAATTTCACAAACCTGTTATAGCCACGAGCTTTTATTTTATGCCTTAAAAGTCATTATGAATGAGAATTGAAGCTATAACTGTCTGCCTCTCCCCTCCCAGTACACTGGGAGTACACTGTTGATGTTTTATACATGAGCTTTCCTCTTCCACCATGAGCATTATGAACCACTTTGAAATATCACGGGCTGCTCTGGCTGCTCCACGAGACTGTGCAGAGTAAAACAGGCAGAAAGTAGCTGGGTGGGCAAACATAATGGCTAGAAGAGAGATGAGTAATCAAAACAAAAGCTTGTGTGTTGTGTTAGACTAATATTGCTACTTTGTCTTTCTATTCTATTGGCATTTAGAGGGAAAAAGGAAATTCTAAGCAGAACCAAACTAAACATAGTTCATGAATACAAAGTGTTTCTGCCAACAAAGCAAAGATTGCAGTTTATACAATGCAAATGAAGAATTGTTACAAAATTCTATTGTTCATAAATCTGGAAAGCTTTAGCATATCTATAGGGATTATCTAAGTCTATGTTGTGTTTACTTTGGCTTTCTTTTGCTTTTATCCATTTTTTTTTTCCTGAGAGATGTAAGTATGAGATTTACCTGGTTCAAAGTCCGGGCAAAATCAGGACTGTACAGAACTTATCTGTAAACCTTAAACTAAAACCTTAGGCTGTGACAAGACAAACAAACAAACAAACAAGACACTATCTGGATATCATTTGAATTTCAGATGCTCCATTGTCTGGTGCTCATGGACTATTCTTTGAATCTCTCTGGGTTCCTTTTGAGGTCAAGGTCAATTTGCTGCATTCTATGGTCTAATTTTCAGACTGAAGACAACTTAGTCACCTCAGACTTTCAGTCATCCTCTTATATAACATGCAGTAATTTTTAAGTTGAATTCTAGTGTAGTTAATTTTTGTTTTGAAAAATATAAAGTACAAACATTTCCACAGAATTTCAGAACATTATCAAGGATTGGAAGAATTTACAAAGAGAGTCAATAGTATGTTTAGTCTTAATCTAAATTGTTACAAATGAAATTTGAAAGATATTAAAATAGCTGTAACTTAAGAGCTATTTTTTTTTTAGTCTTTTCATTTTTCTGGACGTTTTCAGCTATTGAAGGATATCACTTTTTTGTGTTTAGGGAAATTTGAAATTAAAATATTTCAGTAAAAACTGAAAAATAATTTATCGTTTTTGTTAATTATGGTTTTATAAAGGAAAAAATATCAAATATCTTATTTATTTATTTGTTTGTTTATTTTTCTAAATATATCTATTTGATGAAAAAGAAATTTGTAATCAAGAAAGTAAAAGAAATGCCCCACTCTAATAGAACTGTATACATGTATATGAGTGTTCTTCATTCATATCTCAATATAGTACTATGCCATCCTCCACACAACTACAGAGAATACACAAAATTAAAGTGTGTAGTATACACTGAAGCTGGGAATTCTATTGGGGAATAATCAGTGTAGTTTTTCATTACTTATTGGGAGAATTAAGCAATAATTTCTTTTGGTCAAATAAAAGAAAAGGTCACTCTGGAAAGTGCTAGTTCATCAAAACTAAAATTTCTTTTGTGGGAACTTGCCAGTTTCAATTAATGAAAAAGCTTTGGGTACACAATAGATTTATTTTGGTCCAAAAATAGCATGTCATCCCACTGTAGCTCCAGGCTTAGATCATTCATGAGTGGAATTATCTTGGGGTGCATCATCTGTCTGTTATGTAGGTGCTTGGGTTTGAGACAACCAAACCTTACTGTTAATACAAGTGGAAAAATAGTCACTTTCAAAGTCTGATTGAAATGTTCTGCTATAAAAGTCTACTTTAGGGTAAGACCAATCATGCCCCGAAATTCCCACTTTTGTCTATTGATAATAGATGTAGTTCAGGCAGCTAATGCAAAAGTAGACATCAAATGTTAAAACTGATAAACACACTTTGGTTTCTCCCACATTCAAAAAGAAATCAGGAATTTGAACAAGATACCTCTGCTACA
>WEIV01016478.1:1419-17943 GCA_013390005.1 Calyptomena viridis | reverse complement strand
TGAGGAACGGGGGTGCCTGGGGATGAGGAGATGGTGCCCGAGATGAAGGGGAGGGGAGGACGAGCTGAGGGAAAAAGGGTGACCGGGCAGAGGAGTTTATGCCTGGGATTAGGGAAAGGGTTGAATGGGGCTGCGGGGAAGGGGGTAATGGAGATGAGGGAAAAGGGGTGCCCGGGATGAGAAGAAGGGGTGACGGGATGAGGGATGGGGGTGGCTGGGGCAAGGGAGAGGTGGGGATGAGCTCAGGGAAAAGGAGTGCCCAGGATGAAGGGATGGAGTGTAGGTGCTGCATCTCACTCCACCCCCTGCCATAGGCAGGGACACCTTCCACTATCCAAGGTTACTCCAAGCCCCGTCCAACCTGGCCTTGGACATTTCCAGGGATGGAGCAGCCACAGCTTCTCTGGGCAACCTGTACCAGAGCCTCACCACCTTCACAGGGATGACTTTCTTCCTAATATCTATTACCAACCTTTCAGTTTGAAACCATTCCCCCTTGTCCTGTCACTCCAGGCCCTGGTAAAAGTCCTTCTCCAGCTCTCTTGTAGACATTTTAGGTACTGGAAAGTGCTCTAAGCTCTCCCTGCAGCCTTTGCCTCTCCAAGCTGAATCACCCCAATGAAGGGAGTGCCGAGTGCTTACAGGGCACCATGGAGGAGATATCCCACCACTTCTGCCCCTGGACACCCAAGGTCTCCTCCTGGCTTGGCATCAGCCATTGGTGGTCTTGCTGTGTGCACTGCCACTGAAATGTCTGTAATAATCTGGCTTATATTTTCATTCTTATTTCCTTTTTTTTGAGGTCTTGCACTCTTATGTTGTCACCAACTTGACAGCCTGGCAGATCCAGGGAAGATGTGCTCTCATCTCCACAGGCAGGTGAGCGCTGGCATGGATAATGCCCATCTCTGTGGCCACAGCCCCAGTCACGTTTATTCCTGCAGGAGCTGGTAACTGGAGAGCGCATAGAGAGCTCCTTCTCTTACCTTCTCTTTGCACGGCTGGTAAGGATATTGCTGCTCTGGCTCCCTGTGAAAACAGAACTGAAGGAAGAACAGCGCAATCGCTTTTAGATCAGTCATGGGGGTAATTGTTTTACTATCACCATGGATATGTGGTTATTGCTGCTGAGGACTCAGCCAGTTTGGGGATGCCCGGTGTCTGGGCTTGTCACCTGTTAACTGTCACCTGTTAAAACAAGGCTGTTCCTGAGGCAGATGTCTTACTTCTGTAGCACTTGTCTTGTGTAGCAGAGTGTGTAAACTGTAAATGGTTTTCAGGAAAGACTGCAAGGCTTGCATTTGACTCCATGGTCCTGTATAGTTTTAATACAGCAGCAAAACTTTGTTTTTTGTAGCCTTTCCTTAAAGCCTTTCCTCTTGGTAGTTACTACTCCAGTGAGAGGTTTCCTGTGTTTCTTAAAAACATACATATGTATGTATGTATATGTAAACATTGTTTCAGATCCAGTTTTGACCCATAGCAGCCAGGAAAATTTGAATTTTAACCAAGACAGAGTTTCTCACTGCAGTAGAGATTTTCTTCCCACATGGTCTGTTACTATAACAGAACTGCTATTGCAAGATCTCTGCTTATGTGTCACATACTCTTTTAGCAAGCAATAGGATGGCTGTACTATCACAGCAGTTACATTCCAGAGGATTCTAGCTGTGAAAATCAGCATGCTGTGCTATTCACTACATTTGTTTTCATTCTGTTGCTTCAGGGAAAAGAAGTCTGTACTGGTGTCTCTTTCCTTTGGCTTCTGTGAAGGGAAGAAACAGACTCTGTTGCAAGTGGCAGTGACACACCTCGGTCTCACTACCTGAACAGTTTGTAAAACGTTTGCAGCCAGTGTTTTCTCCTTCCTCATCTGCTCAGTTCAGATGACAAAACCACAGAATTCTGTTACCAGCTTCTCACACTGTGGATCCTGCATGTCAGAAGAGTCTGTAAACAGAACTAAACATTTTCCTATTAAGAAAACCCCAAACGTTAACTTGTGTTTTGCCTGTCTAGGAGAGCAATTTGTAAATTTGTTTTCAGGTTTACCTTGTTATGCTCAGGCATTCTCCACGCTAATGCTTATTTGTTGTTCTTCCACAAGTAGCTTTCCCCTCCATTTATCACAGTCCCAGTGATCAGGGGTTTGACCTAATACAGATTTGTTGTCTGCTTGGGATGAGGGGCTACAGAGCCTTTAGAATCACAGGCTGATAAAGTAAAATCCGAATTTGCTCACATCAAAAACCTTCTGGAGCATGTGGAAGAGCACATCCATGGGGTGAGGAGTTTTAGAGAAACAGAAGAGGTAACTTCTCTTGTTTCTGTTGGAGCAAGTGAAAGATGGTATTTGAAAAACCCCTTTCCCCAGATGAGCTTCTGTTTTCCTAAGAGGCATTCCTCCTGCCCTCCAGCTAAAGGACTAAGAAGGTAAAGGAGTGTAATGGACTGCAAAGGAGCGACTGGAGCTGACTCCTTTAGCTTCTTACACAGTCTCCATTGGAGTAATGCAGCATTTTACAGCCTTTGGTGCACTTGTGCTGTGAAAATAGCCTGCAAATTCAATACTGTTCTCCTTTCAAGCTAAAAATGAAGAGAAATTAAGTTACTGGCCCCAGTTCACAGAGGGGATTTGTGCTTTTCTATGGCTTCCCAGTTGAAAAACTACCTTTCGTTGCACAGCTACCCCAGCACCTATGGCATCACCATCAGGTGGAGGTAGCTGGACCTAAGAGCCTCTGGGAAGCACCTTAGTGCATTTTTTCCTGTTAATACAAGATGAGCTCAGTATTAGATATGAATAAATCTTCTGCAAAGCTATTAGAGTGCTTCAAAAAGCAACTTTTTGGTAATATTTTAAATACAGATGTCAGTTACTGCAGTAAACCAACTGCAGTATACAGCTGTGCATATCTGTAAACTGTATACTTCTGCATTCTTGAAACAATAATATTACTGCCTGAAGTTATAAATGTTTTATGTATTCTTGTTTCATAACCCCAGTTATTTGTGGAAAAAAGGCGAGGTCTTTGGGGTTTTTGACACAGCTTTTGAAAATACAACTACTTCTTGTAAAATGAAACTTTATTCTAAAATGTATCCAAAATTGCAAGACACAAGCACCATTAAACAGATAAATAGACATATATTTATGTACAGAGAGCATCAAAACACAAAACAATTGTTAATATAATTCTTATACCATTTTAATGAGTATCCATCAATAAAACTTTACAATTTAAAGGAGACTTTTCAGTTGCAAAACAGTTGTAAAATCATATGTATAAATTATGTTTACTACAATTCCAATAACAGAGGCAAAGTAAAATACAAAAATAATAATCAATACTGCAAATTCAAATACAAACCCCAAAAGTAATGCTGCACAGGTACATATGTACACTGGATGAATTCATGCAGCCAGGCAGTGCAACAAATTAACTGCTGAGTTTAACTTATCACAAAATGGAACCACCATGTCGGCAAACAGAAGAAAATATACTTTTGTAATAAATCATAGTGCATTTTGAAGTTAGACTTTATAAAATGATTGTTGAGTGATATACTTCTAATATTCCCCATGTGATCTGAGATCCCCCCAACTCCTTTTTTCACAAAATAAAATACAAATGACAAAAGCTAAAAACCCCACTGTAGAACAGAGTCTGATGTACTGGTACCATCTTGAATTTCTTTTTTTTTTAATTCTCGGTATCAGACTTGTTTTCAAGTGTCCATGTCCACAGGGACACACGTTATTCCTTGCTAACAGAAGTAAATCTTTCACGCTCCAATGCTATCTCCACAAACTGCACCTCACACGATGCTCGGACTGCACTGGTTTGAAGAGACACAGCTGAGCCTTGGAAAAAGAACCCTTAGATCCCTATGAAGTACAGAGAGAGAGTAAATGGAGGATAGAGAGACCTCATTACTCCTGAAGCTCCTACCCCTAATTGCTTTAACTACATAAACAGAGATTAACATAAGAGGCTTTTATGGCTTGGGTGAAATTTCTGCTGATTTGCTGGGCAAGCAAAGCCCGGGTGTCCCCACAGGGCTTTGCCTTTCACAGTGCAGAGGGCTACAGACTCTTTTGGTTGGTGAAAGAAAGCCTCACGTAACTATATAGAAAAATACCTCCGCAGTGAAAATGTATTAAAGAAACAAAAATTCCAAACAGAACCCTCTTGTGTAGCTGCAATGACATGGCTGTCATGTTTCAGGTCTGGGTTGGTTGGTGTAGCATGAAGACGTAGGTAGAACTGGTTAAGTGTCAAAGTTAGATGAGATAAAGTTACATAGTCTGACACTTTTTTTTTCCCTAAAAATTTTAAGTGATAAGCACGCTCAGTGTTTTCACTAGGAAATTACTGCTAAAATGCTACATTTCTTTACTGAAAAGACATTTACAGCAGCCTGTAAACTACTGAAGAGTTGTTCCCTGCATCCTTTGTGCTTCCAAAACCCCTTTTTGAGCCATCACTAACTTCTAAGTGAATGGGAGTTTTGAGCAAAAAGAGATGCGGAACAACACCTGCACTGGGTAAATAATGTAGCAATTTACACAGCAGCACTTCTGAATTTCCAACATGCAAGAACGCGTAGAGAGAAGCTAAGAGCATGCACTGCAGTTTTATGTCATTGTGCTTATGTCTGCTGAGAGTACTATGGCATTTTCACCCAGAAAAACAGAAATGTTATTTCCCCAGAAGACTAAAATAGCCAGTATTAATGAAGCCATCAGCTACTGCTGTAATAAAGAACACCCCAAAAGAGGAGGAAGTTTGTCTGCTTGTAGCGTATAGATACTGAAGCTGAAGAGAATTACAAAGGCACGATACAAGCCTGTATTTCTTGTAAATTATATATATTCATAAATTTCTGCTCATACCACCTCAAGATACTGAACAGTAGAATAGTAATTGAAGGTACAAATGTTAATTGAAAGTGAAGCACTACAAATAAATGATTGCTGGAGAAGACAGCTCATTACTTGCTACATTTCTAGCCTTCCTGGGTGGTGAGCTCATCCACCTTTCCTCCACTGGCTGACAACACTTACTGAGATATTCAACAGCATGGTGATCCAGTCAAAACACTGGAATGGTGTCAGATGACAGACAGAAAGGTCTTATGCATCTGAAAAGCTGTCAGTGAGTGGCTACCACAACAATCTTTCCCCCTGTTTTACTTTTGGCTCAGAATTCACAGAGAAACCAGGAACAGCAACTGGAGATTCATACCCATTGTCATGCAATGACAATGCATGAGGCTGAGATAATCCATGAAGGTAACAATTTGGTTAATTCCGGCACTCAAAATATTGAACAGCAGAGCAGGGATTGTACCAGCACATCATAAAAAACAACTCTGGATTTTTCTGTTCATAGCTACACAAGATGTATATAATTCCCAACACTGAGTGATTCACAACTTAGGAAAGAAAGTGAATGGATCAATACTGCTCCTGTTAAACTCATGAAAAATGACACCCACTTTTGTGATGGAGTTACATGGCAACTGTGGAAGTGGCTCTGTCTGAGCCCAGCTGTAAGAACACAGACACTCCATGAAGATCAAAGGTACAAGCTACAACATTTGTGTTTTTAAACTTGGGCTGTTCCTCAGCTCACAACAAGAACTGGTACAACTGCTGCCAGGATTTTGTACCTGGAATAAAGGAATAAAGGTATCAAGGTGAACTAGAAAAATGTTGGTGTGGTGCCAGCCTGAGGTGGAACCTGCTGCAGACAGGCTTTGCCAATCCACAGTCATGGTGCCTGCAGAGATCTGCTCTATCTGACACAGGATATTCCCTCATCTCAAACTAGCACATGAAATCACAATACATTTACCACAAGTTTACCAAAAAAGTAAACCAAACAAAACCCTCATAAACTGCCATTGCTACATGTACTCTTACAAGCCTCAATAATGAGCTCCTAGATTTATTCCTTAAAGCTCTTGGGAAAGGCATCTTAAGCCACACTTAGAAAATATGACCATTAATACCTTAGTAATGAACTCACAGCTGAATTCAAAAGCTGCATATGCTATTGCTGTTGTTGATTGATCTATGCAATGGTTTCTTCATGTGTTGCTTCCAATAAATGAATCAGTGCAGGCACCAAGGGAGCCTACTTAATAAAGGTGAGGATTTCTAGGCAGATGTAAACCTTCTGGAAATGCTCCAGTAAGTCAGTTCAAGTTACACCCATCTATAAAAACTGAAGTAAAAATGAAAGAAAGGACCAACTATGAGGCAGAAATCTCATGTTTGAGATTGAACTCATAAACTCTTCTGTAAGCCACTCAGATTCAGGTACAAAGGAGCTGCATTAATCTTGCCCATACCAAACTCAAAAAAACCACACTTTCACGTAGAGGTATGTGAAGCCAATTGTAAACAATTGGATTCATCCCACCTGATTCCAGCTGTTCATCAGTGGTGGGGCAACTTGATGCCATAATACAATCTTCCAGAGGCATCTCTCCCATCCCTCTCTGACTTACACAAGAGACCCAGGCTGGTAATTTTTAGCCAGCTGAGATTAGGGCAGGATGAATCAGGCCACAGCAAGGAGCGGAAACAAGTCTGATGTGGTGGCACAGTATCACCACGACAAACCCTCTGTCACAGCCCTGCCTGAGGCTCCAGCCCAGATATGTTTTGGGTCAGTGACCCACACCATCCGTGTCTTTGCTCCCAGTCTTGCAAAGAACTGTTCACAGATAAAACAGTGAGGCTTGACTTCATGATGACCCCCCCCAGCAAGTCCCTAAGCCATGTGAGATGAGATCACTGTCAGGCAGCCTGTGGGACCTCTCGTCCCCACAGACTACTGCCCTTCCAAAACCACCCCAGAGGGCTGCTCTGAAAATACACACAGGATCTGGAGGAGGTTGCAGTTGGAGTGGTTACTCATCCTAACACAACACACACACATGTCCACGTATTTATGATGCTGTGGGAGTTTTGTATCTCCAAGCCTTCACTACAGCACAGATTGGCTCTTTGCAGTAGCTGTCAGTAATGAAGATGAAGCACACACTGAGGAGAAAGTTCTGAAACACAGCGGTTCTGAAACACACAACATTTGTGAGATCCCCAATATTATCAATATTAATGCTTAAGGTCAGAGGCAGTATCAAGTTTTGCATGCACTTTCTACATTAATATTTATATTGACAAGTTTAATTCTTGCTGGTTTGCAAAATTACTGAGGTTTCCTTTACTTCCAGAGACTGGAACATTGAACATTGGTTTCATTTACGATGTCAGAAGTAATTCTTTGTCTAAAATACATCTACAAATAGTTGGGACTATGGGATTGGGATTGCCCTGTTGTTCTCTGTAAAGGGCTGACATAATAGTAGAAATATTTTTTGATCTTAGAAATACGGGGAATTTATCTACAAATTGGACTGTAAGTGTGAGGAACATTTATTGCAAGTTCTCAAAGTCTTACAGGAAAGGGTGAAGGTGCAAAGTCATTAAGACTGCCTTGATTCAAGAGATTAACCCAGTAATTTAAACTCCCAATAAAAACGGAGAATTTAAAATAATTGAAGTAAGAATCCCCTTCCACTTTCCAAGCTTTTTCACTTTTCCCATCACAGCCTTTCAGACTAGACAGGGCTTGAACTTCTGATGTCAGAAACCAGCAAAGAACACAGACATTTTCAGGTCTTTGTTGTACATCATAAAATCCTATAAAAAACAATCCAAAGTTTTTTTTTTTTTCTCTCTTAATAAACAGACAGAGAGTTAAATTCCCCTTAAAACACCATGTCAGGTAAAGCCTGTGGTGGGTGGGGAGGAGGACACAATATGGAGGCAGTGCTGTACCTCCTGCATGCCCTTAGAGATGGTTTTCTGTCTTGGCACTGATGCAGTTTTTGGGAAAAACGGAGACACGAGCTCACACATCTTTGTAAGGCAACAGCCTGCCCAGGTGCCATACCTGGGGCACCTCTTTGCCAGGGGACACTTGTACAGGTGCGACACCTCTCAGGTGTGCAGGCACCTGCAGCCGGGATGCCACAGAACCTGCCAACCTGCATCTGTCTGCTAAAATCCAACCCCGAGCTCTCAAAACAGGGTATGATGAACTGGGTTGAATTATCTTCTGTTACATTTAATATTCCTGTAAATGGCTTATAGATCTGTGATCTGCAGCTTGAAATAAATTCTGAAACCACTAAGCGTGCTTAACAGAGCTTCAACTCTTATGTGAACAGTGGGTTTAGAGGACAGAACAAGGACTATAGTATATAATACACATGGCTGTACAATCAAATGTCACCTCTTGCTTGAAAACAAGAATTTACAGTAGTAAGCAGTGGTGACAGGATTTCTTACACAAAACCTACAGGAATTTACAGAATACACATGGATTACCGAGGTTATAACGCCAGCAGTAGACTACACAGAGTATCTTGTGCAATGTGAACAAAGTTGACAACAGTTTACCAATGCTTTAAGTAATTCACATAAATATGCTAACCCACCAGCTATCAAATCTTCCTCCTCTTCCCACCAAAACCAGATGCATGTACAGCAATCCAGAAAAAAAATAAAGTGGTTTGTTTTCGTGGTTTTAGGCAAACATGCACAAAATAGATGCACTGCAACGGGATACTTGCCACAAAAAAAGCCCTCAAAACTGGTCTCCAAGCATACAGAACATTTTGATTCACACTTCTCAAACAGCCATGACAAGACTAAAAATGTTTATTGTATGGATGCTTTTTGACCTTGAAAAAGAATAATATAAAAATTTACTCCACTCTTTAACTAACAGAAAGCTCCAGCTTTACTCATGCCAGTCTTCCAAATTCCAGCCATAGTTAATTCCAGCCCCAAGTTTAGGAACTTGTGTTTTTTTCCTTACTCCTTAGTGCAAACAGAAATCAAATCAAAACTACAATTCATTCACAAAAAATAAAATAGACTGGAAAAATTAAAATGAAAATAAGCTTATACCTGCTTTTGAATGTTACGTTTATTAACAACAATTTAGCAACCTTGTTTTGTTTTCCATCTAAGTCATTGGATATGCTCTGTACTCCTGTTAAGAGATGGCTTTAATAAATTTCTATCTCAATTAAATACATCCTGTATTTGGATTTTATTTCCCTCCAATCTGCATGGCAAGAATCAGCTTTTATTTCAAGCTATTTTATGTCATTGCTAGGAACCATCTCACCTAATCTGGGAGTCTGTGGGATGCTAACTTTCCTGATCTGGAGCAGTGAGAACTCTCAGGATGCTGAACTGCCACTCCCTACCTATTGTTATGCTCAGTGTCTCTATAATCAAATCCCTACAGCAGGGCTCTAGTTACAGATGTGAACAACTTTCTGCATGTTTATTGGGCAAAATGCTCTTATTTTTGTGCAAAGATCTGGCACAGTACATTTAAGAGGAAAATCCAAATAAGAGAATAAAACATGAAGATTAAACAACAGCATAAAAAGTCTAAAATATCCAGTTCACCCAGCTGACAATTTGACTCATCACGGATCAGAGCAGTTGTTCGACAGCAGTAATTTTTCCCATCAAAGGCAATTGCTGATGATTCCAGTATCTCTATAACCACCCAAACTCCTGAATTGTACAGTCTATTTCCTAGTTCACACAGGGTATTGAGACAATGCATCACCTTTCAAAATCTCCATGTTTTGTGCTGTGTCCTACAAAAACCAGTGCTAAAACTGCTGGGATTTTCTCTTAGCAAAATTAAGCTTCTTATCTCAGCAATGTAAAATCTTAAAAGGATCCCCAGAACCTACTGGCAAGAAGAGTTGTGCAAGTTCTTAAGAGAACAGCGAGGTAGTGTACAAACACCTTGTTTCTGGTGGATAGCTACCCAGTCCTGAACGACCCGACCCTGGGAACAAGCCTGCTCGACCACTCAGCCACTGTCCTGAGACCACAGAGCCCTGAACCACCCATGAGATACACCGACTACACAGGACAGACTCATCACATCACTGCTTGTGAATTGGGCTTGTACAATGCCATACAAATCAGATCTCAAGCAAACCACTTGTGGGGATGTGGAAGGAGCTTTCAACATCAAGTCCAGTTGTAACATTTACGGCAACCAGGCAGCAAATCTTTATAATCTGATTTCCCCCCAAACTGCATCCTTCAGCAAACATTTACGAAGCTGAATTCAAACAAATACACACAATTTTTCTCTTTCAATTTCTTTTGCACACAAAAATTAAATACTGGCTAGAAATTGACCATTTCAAATTATAACCGAAAACTGCATTTTTATTAAATGTGAAAACATGTACCCAAGAAAACCTTTATACATTTTTATGGCAAGTTTTCCCATTACATGAGAGGCTTTCTTACACATTTTAAGCTTGAATGAAGAAGAGCAACCAAACAGAAGTTTGGACTAAAACTGCAAAGCTGTTGGCTGAGCTGAGGGAAACTATGGCCACACAACTGAAAACAAGGTGAAAGGACAAATTCACAAAAATAGTTAATGTAGTAGTGAACAAAGCTCTAAGAAAATAAGAAACAGAAGAAAGCCAAATCTGCTCCACATGTCAGTACTATTGATATATAAACATGCTCCTGCACTGGTGAAATCTTTAAAATAATCTCTGTTTAGGAAAGACTTAATTTGAGCTCTAGACTGTCCATGCTCAAGCACAGTTTTAGCATATTACAGTCCTACTTTCCTGAAGGACACTACCTGTATTCTTAAAGTCTGTTTAAAACCAATGATGTGCAGGCTCAAATTCAAACCAAGGTGAATGTGTTGGCAGAATCAGTTTGAATGTGCTAAGTAGACGATCCTTTTATTTTCTCTAAATTTGGTATTGTAATTTGTTTCCAGTATGTAGACAATATGCAGGCATGCACTGAAAGCAGTATTTTAGATAAATACTTTTTTCTTACTTTTCAGGTTGAAACATCATTTCAGTAATTTCAACAGACCCTCTGTATTTTGGTCTATGTATTCAGATTGGGTATCTGCCAAATAATGTCGCACCTCAGCTAAGTTATATATTTGACCCAGATCAGGGTGAAATTCCACCCAAAAAATGACCTTATGTGAGTAGTTTCATCCAAGTTTCAGCAGAATTGGCATGAGCAGCAGCTTACAGGACCGTGCCAATAGTAACTAGAAAGCACAGAGAGCTGCATACAGTAAAATTTAAATGTAACTATTTTTTCTCTGAATTTTTATAGTTGTTAAGGATAATTACATTCCTCATTAGATCCTTAGTGTGAGATATCACTGTTGAAATAGTTTTTCTGGGTTTATTTGAAAAATGTGCTTTGTCAGGGTTCCCATCTTAGGGCCTGAGCAAACCCTAGCATGCCTGGGACAGGTGCCACAGTTCTATCATCACTTATAGTGAATTACAGAAAAAGAAATTTACCTATACTTTTTACATCATTAAGCTGTATTTTACATTCTTGAAATGTAAATGTGTAGGGTCAAATACTGAATAATCCAGTCCATATTTAGCCACCATAGTGATGGATCAGAGCTAACTAGGAACAGGAAAAGACAATAAAAAATAATTAACTGATACAAGAAATAGAAATTGGTGTAACATCTACCAGCTGAAAAGTCAATTTGATGGTAAAAAGGGAAAAAAGAATAAAATGCTCAACACTGAATATTGTACCAGCTGGTCCCTCATTAAATTACTCATCTAATTCCAAATCATCTGTACATGCAGTATTTCATTTGACAGCCACAGAACGGGAAAATTCAAATGGTTTTTAGGCAGTTGAAGCTGTCCTTCTGATGCATCCCTAAACAAGCAAGTTCTAGTCAGTCCTTTCCAATTAGAAGGATTTAAAATAAATAATTAGCCTACATGTTTCTCATTGCATATTCCCACTGGAAGGGAAAGTAACAGCTTGATGCCCTGGAACATGGGACTTTTAATCCTATGTTAAAGGAAATAGGCTGAAAGTCTGAAAGGTGTTACCATCTCTGACTTTGTGACCTGTTGGTGGTCAGGGCCGTGCAACCAGAGGGCTTCCAAATGAAAAATGGCACTTGTTTTTGGAGTGTAACTGCAGGTCCTCCTCATGCTCAGGCAATTAAGGAAATAACCCAATGCATGCATGCAAATATCCAGGTATTTTGTTAATGCACATGTCAGGCCATGTGCTTTACCAGTGACTCAGACAGCTTCTTCCTTGCCCCAAGCCCTGTTGTTGTCTAACAAGACTTAAACATGGCAACAAAATCTGAGTGACATGCAGAAATATCTGGGCATGAACACTCCTTTTCTTAGGTTTATGCAGCAGGTAAAATACTGGTTTCACTGCAAAGTTCACAAGTGATTCCGAATTTCAGCTGATTTCTACAAGGCCAGAATATCTGCCAGAGTTGTCACAGCATGAGGTATATTTTACTCCCTATTTCTGATAATCTAAGACTTAATCGCTTCTATTTTCAAAAAGACTTACTTTAACCATATCTGAAAGACCCATTTACAGAATCACCATCTATTTATTTCTATATTAAAGAGTGAAATCTATCTAAAAACCCAGTGTAGAAAAATCTCTACTGCACCACTTAAAATAAAATTCTTCCCAGAGCTGGACAAGTTCTGACATTATCAAATAATGCTGTTGAATAAGGACAGATACAAACAAGCAGTTACATTGATTCTGGTATCTGGAGCATAAAAAACCTAAGTAGAAGCAAAAACTCAGTGGTTGGAAATAGTCTTTCTTTCCACATCGATATATGAAAATCCTACAAGGATTTGGAAGTAAAAGAAGGAAAAATGGACAAGCAAAAACCCACTGCATATTAAAAAACAAAAACAGAATTGCAGAGTTATTAGCACATATGATTGTTTTCTAGTGGTTCAGCTGCAGAACCTGGCCTCTTTCCTGGCACAGCCTTGAACAAAGCATTAGTGAAATCAGCTCCTGTCTCTGGGGCTATGTGGAGATGAGAAATGTGGGACACATTGAGTAAATTACAAGGCTGAAAGATGTTTTGCTCTTGTAAAAAATGAGTATAACATTTTGATAGCGATATCCAATATGTCTTGGCAATTCCACTTAAGGGGCCTCTTTGCACAGGCTTCATGTTCAGGCTTCCATCCCTCACAGCACACTCACCTGTTATGTGAACGGGCTTTGGCACTTGATGCACAGCCCTCATCTACCTTAGTGCAGAAGCAGTGACAACATCTGACTGAAACTGAGCCGAAAAAGAGCCCCCAGGTCCTTCCTAGAAAGCTACATGCATAACACAGGTGTCAACACAGTCTGCAAGGACACCTGGGCTCTGGGTGCACTGGGCACACACCAGTGGTGTAAGTGACCACAGCAAAGGGTCTGAGGAAATTACACCTGATTTTGTGTTTGTGACTCAAGTCAGTAGTAGGGGCTTTCCAGCATCTTTGGACACAGCAACAAAGTGTTTTCCAAAGAGAAGTAAGTGAATGTGACCTTCATAATCACTGGCAATACAGTATACAAAACCATAGAATGACATAGTTGATGTTTACAACTAATCAAAGTAGTTCTCATTACTAAAAAGAACTGCTACCAAAACCTTTGATACTTTAACATAATATTAAGCCTCTGAGAGTTTCATCTTTGAATAGCCCTAACAAATAGTAATGTGTTAAATCTTTTTTATTTCCACATATTATATATAATGTATGGAAATAAAAACAAGTCAGGAGATTTTAGTATTCCTTACACATCCCGCTACTTGCACCTACCATCACAAACCCATCCCATATGCTCCTCTATCACAAGTTCATGAAAAAAATTCCCTTGCACATGGGCATACCACATCCCAGAACGGCCTCTCTGTGGGTAGCTCGTCTATATCTAAGTTCAAGGAGGGGAATTTGCTTTTTGTCTGTGGCATGAATTTCTGCTGACCCATTTTGTGTCCACACTGCTGATCATCAGCCTTTTGCTCACTACAAACTGAAAACCTTTATTTTCTTGGAGGGGGCTTTGAATTACTAGCAACTAAATAAATGTACAATAATCTTGGTTTCAGAGCTCTGCCTGAAGAGACAGGGGATTGATTCCAGAAGCATTTCCTTTAGGACCTTTTCTCCATTCTGTTCCCAGCTTTCCCATCTATCAGGCTGTCCTCCTCATAAAATGGCCCAGACCTTTGTTCTGTTTCTGTTCGTGGCAAAAAGTAAGACCCTCACAAGACTAGTAGTCATAAAAAGTTTACTGCAACATTTTGTCCCAAAAAAGGCTGCTGACTGCAAAGGTTTGGGGGAATTAATTCTGGCAAACATGGCAGAAAACACACACCCATGCAGCAGCAGGGTGACATGATTTTCCGAATTGGCTTGCAAAATATTGTTTATCGTTAGGACCATGAACTGTCACTATTAGTTTGAGAATCACTGGCAATGGGAAACGTAATTGTAAGTTGTTAGAAAAGGTTTTGGTGATAAGGACACTACTGTATTTCCACTAACTACCACCCCTACAGAAGACCATGCTAAAGAGAAAACTCATTTCCAAGGGCAGGAGAAGCCCTGACACTTTATTGCTAGATTCTATAGCAATTGGAGCTCACTTACAATAACCTTATAGTACTCTATATAAACTGAGAAGCTTGTATCAAATTCAGGCTTCCATTTAAAATAGATATTGCAGATATTAGGCTTCAATTAAAGAAGAAAAATAACCTTCAGTGCTTCTTTTTTCTTTTTTAAAAGGCAAAGTATTAAAAAAAATCCCCAAACTATGTGAAAGTTATTAAATTTCTCCAAAAAATTAAGATGAGCTTTCTTCTATTTCTTGAGACAGTACAATTTGTGATTCACAGGGTAGCTGGTATCAAACACAAGTTAATGAAAGCTCTTATAAGCAATTTTATTCCTATCCATAATGGTAGACATTAACAAAATCAAAAGAATTTATCATTTGAGTTCAACTTAAAAAATAACTTATAAAGCAGTGATATATGCAATGTAAAACAGCTCAGGAGGGGAGAGGGAAAGCAAAGTTTAACAATTAAAATGTAAACGTGGGAAGAAAAAAAGACGGAATAAAGTCCCTACTTCTCATTTCTACTTAAGATGTCATGTGATACTATTTTACAATGTCCTGCAGGTCTCTGGATGTATGCGTGTTTCTGTGTCACACACACACACGACATTGACCCACTCATGTCACACACAGACAGTCTTGCAGTTCCACCTCGGGCAGTTCTGTCACAGCCATCTTTACAGGTGTCTCAAGCGTGTTTGGGACCCACTTTCTTGACAAAACAGGGGAGATGGTAGGGAAAAAAAAACAACAAAACAACAAACCATATGGGTCTGATTGTGTCTGAGATCCTTTAGTTAAACTGTACACTGGGACGAGTAGTTTTCTTCTGCAGTAGCTCTCTGGAGAGGGCCAACTCACTGTGGTCTTCAAGGCGACACTCATGAATGGGTCACACACTCATTGTCATGCTAGGGGAGTACTGGAAAAAGAGGAATCCACATTTTAGCAACATTTTTCCTCACCCCAGGTAACTAAATTCATGTCTGGACCACAACAATGGGTTCAGAGGTCAACACACTCTCTGCCCTTCCTCCTGAGTTTGTGCTGTAGCCTTTGTCAAGGCTCTAGTTCAGTTTGTGGTGTCGTAACTTCTGCTGTGCTTCTCTCATGCAAAAATGCAGCCATTGCTGACAAAGGCAACTCCCTTGAAGGCTGCTTTGGTGTTACCTGGGTGATGTGATGAACCAGTACTTGAATACCAACACTGATGCTTTCCACATCTTTTCCTGGCCAGTGCTGGCTTCTGGGGGAATTTAGCTGGCAGGATCCAAGTCTCAGGTAGACTGGCTGCATTCATGGTCAGCTGAACCACAGACATGTTTTGGGGAGCTTGTTATCACTTTGTGGAAAGAAAGGAGTAAAGACATGTATGACTGTAATTAAATTAGGGTTTTGGTCTGTGTTATTTTATCAGTTTTAGGAGGCACGCTGCATCGGGGACCAGTGGCCATTCTCCTTTGTGTGAAACAAAAACTCACCATGTCTCACTACCATGGTGACACAAACCGAACTGCAGCCCTCATACAAGCTACAGTTGCCCTTAGGTTAGCAGTGGTTCATTAAAATAATCAAGAGGGCATCACAATGCCTAGAAAAAATATACATCTGTACACCTAATTTGTTTTTAAATTGAAACCTGTGGACTGCAGAAGCACTTAAATTTTGCCTAAAATCCTCTAAGTACAGGAAAAGGTTCGAATGCAAAAAATACCGGAGTTTTGAAAACTGACAGAAGAAACAGAAGGATAAATTTGCCTTTTCAAAGCCAGATATGCCATAAATATCTTGCCAAGGTCTGAGTTCCAAACTGGCCATTTTCAAGTGTCCAAGCACATAGAAAAAGCATTTTGGATGGCTCTTCCCTGTCAGGTAAACTACACAGAATGGGCTCAGGCTTAAAGGCTTAGAACACAACATGTGCTCAAGTGGTTTCCTCTGTAAGAGCCAAAGTACCTGGAGAATCTCTTTGAACA
>WEIV01016439.1:116086-128439 GCA_013390005.1 Calyptomena viridis | reverse complement strand
TACCTGGCGGATTCCTTTCTGATAATAAATTCAGTCCAGTGTGATCCTTGTGAGAAACACTGGCTTGATCACAGCAGCATGTTTCTCTCTTTAAATCTCCATCTTAACTTTCAGTATTAGAAGATCTCAAATGGAAAGCAAATAGTAACTTGGCTGATGACAAAAGCCGTCATAAAAAAAAAATTTTAAAAAAGGTAAGAAATTCAAAACTGAAATGCAATGTTCCATAGTTTGTGACTAAATTTTAATAACTTGGCTATATTTCAGAATTGGGGCTGCTTCTCAAGCATCTCAGCTGGAAGCCTGAAACTATTGCAGTACAAAACAGTGCTCATGTGAGACTCAGACAGAGCATTTCAATAATGCATCACTGTATCAAATGTGCAGAGCTACTGATGAGCAGAATAAGAAAGATAGGATTTTTTATTTACATTTGTGCTTATTCATGTGGGAAAAACTCATTGAGTGTAGTTTTTCCAGCTGAGATGCTTAGCCATGCACTGGGGGTTTTTTATACTTATTTCAGCAAATAGTCATGCATCCAATTTCATGTAATTTTAGTTGTCTTATTTTACACTGACATTATTAACAATGTCACATAATGTGATTTGGGGTAATGTTGTTAAAGGAAGAAACTGGAAAAAACCTACTTATGTTACAAAACCAATAAGATTGTTCCAACCAGTCTAGTAACCACAGGAAAAAACTGAGCTTTATATCTCTTCAGTCTCCTTCAGAGTCTCTCTCCCTTGGCTTTCCCTCAGTGACAGTCATAGCATTTCTTACTGGAATCACAGTGTTCAACCACTAATGTTTGCTTTTGGGACCAAAGAGAATTCCTACCTCTGTGTGGCATTATGTAAACTTTATTGTGAATAGAAGACTAACAAGATGGCAGAATCTATTCAGAAACAGCATCTCAGAAATAAAATGCTTGTTTAACCCTATTCCTAAACATACAAGGCAGAGTTAAGGCTAAAACCAATAAAAATCTATTTAATCATGAATCAATTCTAATTGTACCCTCAGTTTTTCTCTGTAATTATTTACTTGTTTCTTTTTCTCCAGCTAATATCCAGTCGTTATCTGGATTCTTGTGGGATTTCTTAATCTATATGTTTCCTTTCTTGGCTGATAGTATTTGCTGACTCTGAGCAGCCTCTAGTTTCCCACTTTTCTGTCTGTTTTTAGACTAGCAGATCTTCAATATTTTCAGAAGGGTTTCCAATCTAGAGCTTAGCCATGAAAAGGATAAATCATTCTCTACATGATTGGAGATTGATAAGAGATATTTTCCAGTAAGCATCCCTTTTATTTTTAATCTCAAATTGGTCTATGGCTTTAGTTCCTTGCTTGTTCTCTGTTTTTTCACTTCTTTTGTCATGGGCAAACAATTGGGCCTACAGATTGTATTGATAAAAAGAAGCTTTCTGAAAAGTGTGGAATTCATCTTAAACTCAGACATGATGTTCACAGGACCTTCGGGGTAAGGAGGAGACTATTGGAAGCCTGAGAGAAGTAGTTAAAATGCTATGATAGAAATGTTCAGAACTAGGTGAAGACTACAACCTGATAATTTGTGAGGCTAGCTGAGAATTCTGATGGTGCAAAAAAAGCGAATTCTGCCCAATCTTAGTGAGCTGTAGTAGCAAAAGTAGGAGAATCTGGGATTATCTTACAAAAGCTCAGCATATTTCAACATTTTTTGAATTAAGCATTTTTAATTTTTCTTCTAGAATAGTTTGGGTTTGAATAGTCTTTGTTTTATATTGAGTGGAAAAACAGCTTTATAAATGCAAACAAGGAATAGTCTAAACATTTTGGATTAAATTAAGCATCCAGTTGTTACTGAATTATTTAGAAAAAATAAGCAAGAACATTTTCTGTATTTGCTTTGGCAGACAAACTGAAATATCTGTAGTTTTTACAGCTCAGTCCTGGCTGTTGCAGCATTGTGTTGGCAAGTAGAAATGCTTTGATCAGGACAGAATGAGTGGAAGGGAGGTAATTTATAGACATTGATAGACTTAGATAGGTGTAAGTGTTCAGGTAAAAATTGGTATGCACAACTGCAGCTAGATTGCCTCAAAAATGTTAGCTGGATAAAAAAAGCTCTGAAATTACTGAAGAGTTGAATTTATAATTCCATTTGGACTTTCAAATGCTAACTCCTATTTTTCTGTGCGACTTTTAGGCATTAATTCCCTCTGCTTTCAAGGACTGGATTTCCTAACATCACAATTTGATTATGTTTTGATTTTAAAAATGTACCCCAGAAACAAATCCGTTCCTTTTTTATTTGGTGGGTGCTTTGAAATGTGGGACATTAGTTTCATTATTTGTTGTGAGAAATTAAGAGCTTTGACTTTGGCATCTATTTCACATGTGGTGCTTATGTCTGGAAGGTCCACAGCTAATTCCCTGAGACAGTGAACATATTTATTGTATGGAAGGAGGACAAGGCACAGCAAAGGCTTAAACAGAAACAACACAGTGATGTGATTCCTGGACTGGTGCCATGTAAGTGGAGGCAGGTGGCTAGCACTTCAATGCAATCAGTACAGTGCCAAGAGCACCAGAAAGTAAATACCAAAACCTGAAGCCTTTGTTACTAATTTGAAATAGCTTTTTAGTTTTGTTTTGGTTTGTTTTGGGTTTGGTTCATTTTGGTTTTTTTTCTCCAGAAGTACTGTATCTGGATTTTTACTACAGGTCAAGTAAAAATATGTATGGCAAGTAGCAATAGATGTGCAAGGAGGAGCATGGACAAGCTAAGAACTCCTAACTGAACACAGAAGCCATGTAAACAAATTCTACAGAAGGTGACATATGGGGCAGGTGACCCACAAGAAGTATAAGTGGTTGTTGTCTCATCTGGCAGGGGTAGGCTTAGGAAAGCCGAGGTTGACCTTCAGTTGAATCTGGGAAGGTACGTTAAGAGTAACAAAGGATTCCACAAGCACCTCAGCAGCAAAAGGGAGACAGAGGTAAATGTGGTCCCACTGCTGAATAGATGTGGGGAACTAATGAAAAAAGACATGGAAAAGGCCAAGGTACTCAGTGCTGCCTTTATCTCAGATTTTCCTAGTAGGACCAGACTTCAGGAGTCCCTAGCCCCCAAGACCCAAGGGAAAGTCTACACTCCTCTTTTGGTGATATTTTCTTACTGTCCTTGTGGAGCAGCATCCAGTGTGTCTCATCATTGGTCTTTTTCCCTCCTCCAGTTGCGAACAACAGCCTGCTCCAGCCAGATCTAAATGTCAGCAGTGAATGTGTATTGCAGTTCCCTGACTTCTCTTAGCAGGAGTGGCAAACTAAAAAAGACCAGTGCAGATAGCAAGAATGTGTTTATTGCACTGACACCAGCATGGACACAGAACGTAGCCAGGCAACAAGAAAACAGGGCTTTTATTTCTCAGATGGGACACAGAACAATCTCTAGATGTTCTTTCCTTTGCTTTGAATCAGGGAAAGCAAGTTGAAAAAAGAAACGTGCAGAATATACAAATTTTTGCATGAGGAAAATTTCCATAGAAAGAAAAAAAATCAGATATGGAAGTACATAAGTAGAAACACATAAATCAGATTCAGGTAACATGATTATGAGCTCTGACTCATANCCCCTTCAAACGGAGACACCTGCCCAGAAAGAACAGATGGTAAGTCACTGCAAAAGTGCTTCCAGTGTAAAATAAATAACATATGAGGGAACAAGAGGCAGTGTGAGCTGTTTGAACCTGGATGTTCAGAACATATTGCTTGTTTCATCTCCATCAGGTGTCCTTGTTCACATGTGCTGGCCTTCTGCTGTGCCTGCTCAGACATCTATATGTTGGAATGGACGAGTCCTAGGACATGAAGCGCTGTTCCTGAGCATCAACCAGCTATCCTGATGCCCTGCACCTTTCAAAGCAATCTTACAAGTCCTAAACAAGCTGACATCTTCTATTCTGAAGTCCATGACTGTAGTTCTGCTATTTGTTTTACTTTCATTTTTCAAAATTTTCCACCCCACTCTGATCACTGCAGCCAGGGCAGACCTCACCTTTCACATGCCTGTTTCATAAAAACAAGTTCATAGGATTGTCTTCCTTGGTCGGGCTGACATTCATCTTTATCAAGGAATTGTAATCAATGTATTTCAGAAATCTCCTGGATGATTGAATCTACATGTTACGGCTTGAATCTTTGTTCACTTTTTTTTTTTTTTTTTTATAATTTGCTTGATACAGACATCAGTGCTGCCAGTTTCTTGGATCTTCCTGAAGCCCATTATAGAAATATATATTACAATTGCTATCTTCCAGACTTCAGATACCAAAGCAGTTGTAAGCTGAAGTCATATACTGCTTAATAGTTCATCACATTCATCTCTGGTTCACTTTAATATTCCTACATAAATAACCATACTGAAAATGTGTTGCTTTTCATTTTATCTGTATTCTGTACCCCCTTGTAATGACATTATGGTTTCAGATTAGAATTTTTGTTGAGCAGCCCTGCCCATTCTGAGATGAGAACTTCCTTGAGCTCTGCTATAATGAACTTGGGCAGGAGGAGAAATAAGTTTTTTTCCTGGTGTGTCTTTATCTTCTTAATCACTTCTTTGATCATTTACTGCTTCTTTGAACTGTCAAGATTCCTGCTTTTAATGTGTTTGAAGAAGGATTTATTTGTAATATTTATGGCTTTTGCAAATTATTCTTCAAACTCTGTTTTCTTTGACACTGCTTTAGTTTTTGAAAGATGCTTACTTCCTTTTGTTAACTACTTCTGTCCTGTTATTAATATATGCCAAGCTAACTGTTGCCCTTTCCTTCATGTCTTTTTTTTTATTTTTTTTGCTAATGGGTAGTGTTAACTTGTTCTGTGTCTCCAGCTATGTGTTCTTGAATACTGCCTGCAAAACTTTACCTCTCAGCTGCCTCAGTTAGCTCCTTCTTATCATTCTGCTTCATCCTGAAGTTCCCTATTATGAAGTAGAACATGCTGTAGCAGATTTGTGTATTTGGTTGCTTTTGCAATTATGCTGAATCTAAGTACATACTGGTTTCTGTTACAATGCTATTCATGCATGCTACTCAGAAAAAAGTTGAGTTGCTACTTCATTCTTTGGCTTGCTGTTAAGTTGCTTCGTAAAAACCTTAATTTGTGTCTAAAAATTTACTCTTGCTGCTGGGTTCAGTGTAATGCATACCCAGACTTTCTGAGGGAAGCTGAAGACTGCCATTGCTATTGCCCTGTCTGACCTCATAGCATCCTTTACAATGTCTGTTTGGGGAAACTGGAAGGGATGCTCATCTACATACCCCACTCTCCTCCTAGCAGGTCACTGAAGAGAGGTTTTCTGTTTTCTCTTTCTCTTTCTATTCTTATTTTGTTTCCACAAGTAACTTTGAAGATGATGAATGGGATATGGATGCTTCTAAATGTGTCTTAACTTCCTTTTTGAAAAATACAATGATCAAATCTTCTACTGTCTTTTTTTTTTTTTTTTGTCTTCTTTGCTCCCACACATTAGCATAGGGAGAGAGAACTCAACATTGGATCATTTTTCTCTCCTTATGCTCACTAACCTGCTACTACATCTCAGTGTGACTTTGCTTGGGCATCATACTGTTCTGAAGTGTCCCTGATGGTCATCTTAACAGATTCCTAAATATCTTTATTTAATTCTTTGACAGTTCAGTGCTTTCACTGTCCTTTTGTAGGCATTTAGAGTGAACCCAACTGCAGCATGTTATTTTTTCAGAAAAGACCTAACATTGCTTGTTCTGTCTTCTCACTGGGGCACATGTGTGGTAATGAGATATTCTGCCCTTTCAGAGATACAGCATATTTACTCTGTGTGACTACTGGCAATATTAGCTAGTGCCCTCAGTTCATCCAGTCCTGCTTTCTTTTATGGTGTTTAGGTTGAGGAGTGTGCATGAAACATCTAACGTGAGATGACAATTTAAAATTGTGTCGACTTGTTTTGCTAAAATATGAAAGAAATTCCCTCTGTACTCCCTGTGCAACAAAATACATTTGTCTCTTGTGTGCAGAAAGTAGCCAACTTGTTGACATTTTTGGTTTGTTCTGTTGAACCAGAACAGATTAACTTTTGTGGAGAACCGACCTCCTAAAACAGACAAAAATTTGATAAAAGATGTTATTGTGGTGGCGACAGTGGGAGGGATTTGCAAGCATGCATTTAAAGTATGTTCAGGCTGTTACCAAGTCAGAATTGTTATCTGTGCTCTGCCTTGCATCACATCTGCATTATCCCCTCCCCAGGATTCTTGAGATACCAATCTCCTTTCACTAAAACAAGAACAGCTAAATGATTGCGATTCCTACTTGGCTTATCACATTTGGAAAGCTAGCATTCTTTTGACAGTATGACATGACAAGCTACATCTATACTAGAAAAATAATGTATGTTAGAAAATAATTTTTTGGTTAACACATCAAACATGATTTTCTATTTAATTTAGATTGAGATTAAAAACATTTATTGCAGATGCAATATTCCATTTAGTGAGACAACTTTGTATATATTGATGCTATGACTACTGTATACTAGAAGTTGCTTCTGTGGGCATTAGGAGGCCTTTGGTGGGTTACTGGACTGGCTAGTTAAAATGTGCTAATTTAGTTAGCAAACTTAGTGAGTTAATTCACTATATAGCAGTTCATGGGCATGTATAGAAGGAAGTAACTCGAATGATAAGTAAAAAATTAATTTCTAACTGCCATTAATACAGCACAGCAGTTTGTTATCAGTGAATTTGGAATAGTGGAGTAAGAGAAGATGAAAACTAGCCTTCCTCTTACTCTTTCTATTTTTGTTTGCTGCTATGATACCTTTTATTTTGCATTACTCTTAGTTCAGGTGCTTTAATATTCTGTTAATACAGCTGTGCTTTGACTATTCTTCTGCTAGAAGTTAGTTCCAACTGTAAGGAGGGCAGTCAGTGCTCTAAATTGAAGCAAATATCCATCTTATTTTGAGGTACCCTTTTTTTCTCGTATCATTTACTTATTTGCTTCAATATTGCTATTATTTATTTTACTGTTATTGCTGTTACTAGTACTAGAAGTTTATCTTTTAGGGAATCCATTATGTTCTTGCCAAGGGCATTTTTTTTTATGTGCAGAAGAATTTATTTTGTACAATTGAGTTTTCTTGCCTGAGGACATCTGCCATCACTATAAAGTTATTGAGATGTTATTTAATTGTCCCAGAAAAAATGAGCAAAAAAAAAAATCCAGCTCGTGTACATTCAAAATTTTAATTCTGTTCTGCTACCCTAATAACTTTGTAAAATCAGAAGCTTTTTCCAGTCATGCACAGAATAGAATTTCTCAAAAAGCTGCCTACTATGTTATCTTATTTTCACCCCAATTACTTCATGATTGTGTGTGTGGAAGAAAGGGACATAAAAGTTTTGCAAAGAGAACAACTGAAAAAGTTTATTTTCCTGTACTCTCATTTTTACAAAAAATCTTATTTTGCTCGCATTTCCTTGCATGCAACTCGCAGTTAAGTTTATCTGGCACATTTCATTGTAGTATAGAGTTTGTGGGATTAACTGAAATTGGTTTATACCAGAACTGCAACTTTCAAAATCATTTTGGCTTAAAAGAAGAAGACTTTCTAGCTATGAATGTTGTATGGAGTAGGGAATAGTGTATGTAGGACAGAATGGCAGGTTATGGGTCCCCATTCCCTATATCTCTGTGCTGCTCATAGGAAGGAGGTAGAGGAGTCCAGAGTGAGGGGATAAATCTGTTCTTTAAAAAGTGGTGGTGGTGGGTAAGTGTTTTAGATTTGTCTGTTTCTGACCAACAGACTTTAGTTTTGATTGACAATAAAATGCCTGTCCTGCCTTATCTCTGCTTTCTCCCAACACTGACAGATTAAGATCAATATTGAAAGTATCTGAGTTCAAAGCACTGTGTTTAATATGGAATACTGGTGGTCTGGATGAATGTAGTAAAAAATTGTGCTATTTCTAGGAACATGGGTAGGGTAGAATACATTGTTTTAATCCATCTGAAAAGTTGTGTAGGTATGGTCCTTGAAAAGATCTGCTAATGAGACAGGACTTGTATTATGTTGCTGATGTGAAATTTGTGTTCTGCTTGAGGAAATGGTTATGTAGGTCCTCAGTTGCAGTTAACATGCAGGCCAAAAAGATGTCTCTACTCAGGTTTTCCTTTGTCACACAGAGCAAGCAAGATTCATTGATGTGCTTGGTCCTTTTTTTGTGGGACAGTTTATGTATTGCAAACCTAAAATGGGGCTATGCATCTCTTTTCTTTAACAAAGACTCAGATCCTGCTCCCACAGGTAACTTTAGGTAAAGCCTTATTCTCTCCAAGATCCCAGGCAGTATAAGACTCTAAGTGCTGCAAAACAGTTGAAAATTCAGAGCTGAAGTATTTTTCAACAAGAGTCATTGCAGGAAAGTTTGCTTTGGTTCTGTCTGAGTTTAGACATCAAATATACTCCCTGAGGAATCAATACCCGTACTTGCATTGTGGATTAATTTTAAATATGAGTTCCTCTTTTTCTTTAAATCTTTTTGTTCTTTAAGTTTGCTTTTCTTTCCCAATTATTTTTGATCTGTAGTCATTCTGCTTGCAGAATGAAAGAGACATGTCTATAGGTGTGAGGTTTGCCATGAGTCTGTGAGAGTTTGAATTACCCATAATTTGGGTAAAAGAGCTGGATAATTTCAGTAGGCGTTGAAAAATTTCACTAAGTGTTTTACAATGGAAACCTCTGCAAGGAGAGGTTACAGAATTTGGAAGGATACTGACAGACTGACAGACATCACATGGACTGTTGTGGAGAAATGCTAAGGAAATGTTTGTGACATTGAATTATTTTGAAATAAAACACATTCCTTCCTGTACTTTAAGCAGATTAAAATCCAGTGGTATTTTTTCTATGAAGTTTTGTTGGTTTTGTTTGTTGTTGGTTTTTTTTAACAGAGATGAAGATTATCCTTTATTTTTTCCCTCAAGAATATTGAGAAATCTTTATTTTGATATACCATGCACTTAAAATAGAAAATTAATTTCAGTATTTGGAGCTTTTTGACTTCGCCGTTTTGTAGAGGTGCTCTGAGAATAGCCTGATCTGAATTTCAAACCCATTCCACTAATCACAGTAAAAGTTAAAATAAGTGGACTTTGGTCTAATTCTCAAGTTTTTCAGTATTTCAGACATGTGCTAAAGAGATTTCCTATTATAAACTACTGTGCAGAAGCTGTTCCTTTTCTGTAGTGGATACTGAGAATGTTTACAATTTCTTTCCTTTCTTCTGTTCTTAGACGAAACTTGCTTTGATTTTGGAGTGCTTTGCTATAGTAAAAGCTCTGGGATTTGGAACTGACTTCAAAAGACTCACTTCAGCGGAAGAAGCACAGGAGAATTTTTGAGAAATAATTCCTAGTAATAAAATAGGTTTTGTTACTTTCTGTTTATAATTGTAAACTAGCATCCAATATAAACCACTGTTAAAAAGCTAAGAGCTATAACATACTCACCAGGGGACAAATTGCTAATAAGGTGTAATTTGAAAGGGGAAAGCTGGTGATATCTGCAAGAAGAAATAAGAGCCCCGAGGCTGCATGGAAGTGCCTTATTAACAGTTGCACTGGGCATCCTGTTGAATGAGCTTTATTTATCAAGTTTTTATAGTTACTTCCTATGAGCTTTCAGCTACATCGGAAGAAAAATACCAAAATACAATATTGTTCTTCCAATGTAGCAATCAAATCAAGAAAAATGGAAAAGAGGCTATGTGAAGAGGAGAACATCACACAGCTGGTTCAGAAACAACTTTCTTTAGTTGGGCTCCCTGTGTGAGATATTTACTAAAATTTCTGCATGTCACGGAAATTTAGGATATACTTTTCTCAACACTCAAAAGTCTCTGAATATAAAAGTTGAGTAGAGCTTCCTACAAGTCTATATCTGCTGAAATATGAGGTCAGCAGGGAGGGAAATATGAGAGAAAAGGTTGGAGACAAATTTTTCAGATATGATGATGATGATGATTGTTTCAGTGACTTCTTTCCTAAGAATCCTTGTCAATGTAGAATGAGATAAACACCTTTATATGTAGAGGGGTATGTTTTCCCTCTAAGCAGCTGTTCTATTGTCTCTGCAAAAATGATCAATTTGGATCTGAATGTTTGTCTTATAGAAATTGGATAGAAATTACCTACCCTAATACTAGGTTGTCAGATGTCGCTGACCTCCACTAATTAATAATTTGAATGATGTTCAACATGTAACCTAGAGGTGCGGAGTTGAATGCATCATTGACATTGCTCCAGAACGTTCACTTGGGTCAAAACAAGAGATAAAGGAATAACATTTGGGCTTTTTCATAGTCCCACTGTTACCTCAAATCTTCATGATGAAGTTGTGATTTAAATTTGGATTATGGCACCTTGTTCCCACTGCTCCTTCCATTGTAATTGGAGTACGTGATGTTCTCTTGAAGGCATTTTCATATTCTGAGCACATATGCTCCTTAGTTCTGAGGCTCCTGTTCATCTTTCTCACCCTTGATTTCTGTATAATTTAACAGGACAGCTATACTCCAATGATTTTCCTAGTACTATAGGTTCAAGATTTCTGATTTTAATAAGCATCTTTTGTGCTTTGTGTTTAATGAGAATTATTCTCAGCCTGCTGTTCTTTTTTCTGTCTTACTCCACAGCTCATTATATTATCTATGTGTTGATGACACTCACTTGTGTGTCTCTTTACTTTTTATTCTTCTCCATATTCTTGCTATTTTGTTTCTCAGGTTATTTTAGTATTTATCCAATTTAAGAATATTGTTTTAAAGTAAACATAACTGAAATTGAAATTGCCTTTTTTCTTCTTTCCCTGTGTGAACTGTTAGTTGTGCTGTCATCAACTGTGTTCCCAGCTCATTGGAAATGTGGTGGTGTTTTTTCTTACTCTGTTCCATTTTGCCCCTTCCACTTTCTAAATGGCTTGTAGATCTATGTGTTGTCCTTAAGTGGAAAGAAGAAAACTCAGTCTTGATTTTTCATGATCACCCTTCTGGGCAATTAATTTAACTAGAATAATGTAGAAAATCTTGTATTTCTGTCTCCTTGCTGCTGAAACATGTATTTTTCCATTAGCTTTTCACAGGACAAACTGCATGAATTGGCAGTTCTTATATTTCTTTTGTTGCTAGCATTCTACTTTCTCTCTGCTTTCCTCTATCTATAATACAGCTATCTTTGACATCCCAGGGACCAGATATAGTACGTAGGCCGTGTGTCTCAGAAGTTACTTCAATAAGGTTTTTGAAGCCTCCTTGACTGTTGGTGGCTGGAAGTTAAGGAGTGCTGATTGCTGGGCATCCCACAGCAGCATGGCTCTCTTGAACAGCAAGTTAACACCAGACAGGATGGCCCACATTCCATGCCATCTCTTCCTTCCAATTTCCATGTTTCTTTGTAGCAATGAGCGGGTGTACAGGAAAAAATCCACTTCTGTTTGTCTATGCTCAACATCCAAACAAAGATTTTGTGGCACTCCAGTGCCAGGGGATTCTTTTCACCAATCACTCTGTTCTTAACCCGAGGGGGTGGAGAAATATGAAATTATATTGAAATTCCCTTAGTTGGAATAAAGAGAATCCTGACATATCAGCATCTAAAAGTTTAAAATGCTATTTGGAAAAAAAAAGTCACAACAGGAAACATTGCTTTCGAAAGGTCTTGGAGCTTACTAAAATCAATCTTATTTGCCAAAAAGCAGGAAACACTTCAAAACTCAATGTGCTAACACAGATGTTAAGTCTTAAAGGATTCATATGTAATGTATTCAATACATTAAATTTACTATATGTTGTATAATTTCAGAATGTGCATTAAAAATGTGTTGTGAAATCTCATTCCTACCTGCTGAATGGCTGCCAAGTTTGATAGTGCAAGAGCATTTTGTTGTTTTACCCCTTCAGCACTATCCTGCATTCAATTTTTAAATGTCCATAAAAACTGTAAAAGCCTCAAAATGCCAGACTGGAACAATGAAAACTTTGAAAGTCACAATGCAACAGTTTCATTTTTTTCAGTAACTCTCTGGGAGCAGGACTGAAAACCCTTGTTCCAAATATTCTCAAGTTTTGAGTTGCTAACTTCTAGGTTTGGAACTTCATTTTCCCTTATAAAACTGTCTCTGTTAAATGTAAACCTGTCTCCGTTTGAGGGGGAAGACAGCTGAAACAAATTAAAAGTGAATCCAATATCAAATTGTTCGAGACTTTGAGTATAAGGATTGAAAGGATTTTATTAACAACAAACAAACAAACTATATATATATG
>WEIV01016439.1:105341-115868 GCA_013390005.1 Calyptomena viridis | reverse complement strand
GAGGGACAGCAAACACAGGCGGCACTGGCACCGGCCGGTACCGGCGGCCGCAAGGGTGGCCGCGCCTGGTGCACGGCCGGCACAAGTGGCCAAGCTGCACCCCGTGGGGCACCGGGCCTCCGTCACACCACTCCCGGCTCCACAGCAGCAGCCTCTGCTGCTCCTGCTTGCGAACAGAAAGGGAAAAAGTTTTTCATTAAAATAGAACCATAACAAAAACAAATGGATGTTTTATGATATTTAGAAATCTTTGCAGAAGAACAAGAGGGAAATGAACAGTTGGAGGGGTAGGTGGCATTTGAGAAAGTTCAACCTTGGACTGAGTCCTGTGTTGTTGAAGTCAGTGGAGTAGCCCAGCACCAAGGGTTTGTGGAAATCTTAGTAACTCTAAATTCTTCTCTAATATGCTTAACTTTTTCTTCTAATTTAATCATATCAACTCCAAGAATTTTCAACAACTCTTTATTTGCAAAGTCAGTAAAATGAGCTGATTAAAACCTTGGCTGCTTCATGAATTGTCAGGGTATGTACTTCTCATTTTTTTATATACTTCAGGCAAGTATATTTGAAATAAAATTAAGTTGACATCAGCTCCTTGAGGCCATATAAAGCTTTAGATATTACTTGGTTTAAGTACAAAATTAAATATCTATCAGGAGATCTCAGTTCTAACTGAATTCCAAACCCTGGAAAATACAAGCATGATTTTGTGTTTATTTCCTTATATTTCACAGTGCTTACTTTATAAGAAACTGTAATTTTTAACTGTGGATGAACAATAAAAACTGGTTCTGAACAAATGAAAACACACATGATGTTATTCCCAGGAAAATTGGCTGTTTCATGTGGCAAAAAAATTGGTGGCAAAATATCTCAGTGACTGTAGCCAGTTAGTAAAGTTGTCTATATGATATTGGGCTTCTTGTATGAGCTGCTGGCCTATCACTTCGTGTGAAAGCCTAACCAGGATGCCTTAAATCTCCAGAAACCAGTTTTTCCATTTATTGTGAGCCAAAAGGGAAAACTGCATTAAAGGGAAACCCTTTTTCAATATTTTATTCTAGTTTTTCACTCAGAGGATGATCACTCTCCAAAGTTGTTTGTCAGGAGCCTATTTGGCAATATAGGCAGCTTCAGTAGTAATGGCTGTAAGAATGAAAGGTCATGACTGTGGAAAGCAAGGAAAATGGTTCCTGTGAAGTAGAGAGAGGTATAAATCTTCCTTAAGTGGCTTTACATGCCTTAAAATTTCTGGTAACCATCAAAACCACCACTAACTCCATGACTGCTAATTTGCTGCTAATGTCTTGCTGGTATACTTCTCTGTGGCTACATTCTTTCTTTGGGTTTACAATCCTGACACTTTCTTTATGGCCTCTTCAAATTCAGCTTTTGGAAACCAGCATACATGTTCATTGAGAGCTAATTAGGCAGGCTGCAAGGCGCCCTTGCCAAACAAGTCGAAACATTTTGAAGCCATTCCATTGCTTGACTGATGTGCACAGTAAGGCAATATTATTCATGTTTTTTGACATATATTATTATGGTTATTACTATTGTACCCCAGCTCCCCAGGGCACTGTTTAAATACATGATATAAGAGATGAAAGTAACCAGATAATGAAAAAAAGAAAAAAGAAAATATGATGTAGTTGTTAGTTTTTGGCATTGTGTAATTAAACCGTCTTCTTTAGTGTTGTTTTTGCCAGTATCTAATTAGCAGAGCCATTTTCCTAAGAAGTGCTGGACCATCTGTCTGGAATACTGTTCTGTTCATTTCTTAGTTCTTGACTAATTAACTTCCATCTCTAGGAAATGAAATAGTACATTCTGTTTCTACACTCCAAACACATTCATATAAAAAAATATAGGTATGAATGCATACCTGTCTCCCTGTATATGTTTTGAGTATCTGTGTGGAGATAAACTTGCATAAGATAGGAGTATAGTTCTTCCAGTTTATGCATATAGCTTCCACTGTAGGTGAAACTCACATGTTTTTTCTTGACCTGTCAGTAAAACTCATACATCACTGACTCAAATCATTCTAATTGACCAGTTCTTCCTTGACCATGTTTAAATTTCAAATTTCCTGTCTACATTTACTAATTAAAGTTAGAATTATAGAAAGGGGTTATATTAAAGCTAATTACTTAGGGCTTTGATTTTTTTTTCCTTGTTTTATTTTGTAATCTTTCTGGAAAATGATATAATAATTTAGGTTGGAAGGGACCTCCAGATGTCTTGCCTGGGGACTTTGTTGCTGCATGTTAGGCATGTAAGATAAGCTCTTGACAATTACTTCTGTGAACATTATTTAATGTTTCTACACTTTCCATATTTCTCTTTTAGTGTTCTTCAAATGTATTTGGATAAATCAGTTTATATTGGAGATTGTCTTTCAGTTTTCATTGGAGTTAATTCCTTTGCAGATATTTAGGTTGCCTGCTGAAGATACAATAGTTTAGCTTCTAAGCGAGACTCTTATTGCTCATCCTGAGAATTTATTGAAATATACTTCTTGTTCCAAAGAATATTGCTGATTTTAATACTGTAATTTTTAACTTAACATAAGGGTATTGGATATATATTTTTCTTAATTTTGAAGGTAACAGTTTCATTGTATGTCTCGAGTTAGAACTTTTTTCTTCTCTGTCTGGAATTTCTCTCCTTCTCCTACCCCTTGAAAATGCCAGGAGAGATATCATCTGAAGTTTTTGAAGTTCTTTACAAACATCAATGATGTAATGTTTAAAACACTGATACAATTATTTGCAATTGAGCTTTTACAAAAAGCTTCCTGCCATAAGTTTGAAACTTGAGTTTAAGCTTACAGTTAAGTGTGAACCAAAGCTTTGTTTTGTTCAATCTGATTTTATGTCAAATCTGTATGAAGCTTTGTAGTCCATGCATTTATTTTAATTGAAGAAAACAATATATGTTCAAAAGTAAATGTGACATCCTCATCAATGTCCACTGGGTTAAGTTCAAGTTGTATTTTTCAATTTCAGTCCTTAGAGTTGACCACAGACTTTCACAGCTCTAAAAATCTCACTACATTACATAATTAAGGTTTATTTATATATGCTAGAATGTAGTTGTGCTGAAGACATAAAAATTAGGAACAAACTAGTCAAGGCATCAAATTTATAGGTGTTTGAAAGACCATGTTGATATCACGATTTACAACAGCCATGTCACTGTAAATATTGTCAGCTTACCATCAGAAACAGACTGATGTATCACCTTAAACCCTACTCCTTAACCTGTGCAGCTATTTTCTGTGTGGAGATGTGTAGCAGTAGCTGTATATTACCTATCCTTATTTTCTTTGGCACTGACTTTCAAATCCCTTTTTCCTCTTTCCCCAGAGTGAATGAACTATCTGTAATTTGGTTCAATGAATTTTGTTCCTAGCTCAAGTAGAATTATAATATTAATTAAAATCAGTACATGGAATGCTTCAGGTTGTATTTTGCATGTGAAAATTGGAGGTTCTTATTAAGAAATGTAGAAAAGAAAATAGCCTAACAGGATAAACATTAGCTGTGTAGACCTTCATAGTGAATCAAATATCCAACATGGTATGCAGGTCATATCTGCACTACTCATCTGAACTTCATGGAAGTGTCAGCAGTCAGTATTAAGCAGGAGAATATGTCAATTTAATGGAAGCAGTGGATAACAGTAACATCTTCAATCATAGTTTTACACTTACTTTCTAAAATAATGCAATCCATGTGTCCATTTGGTCTTTCAGAATGAAAACTTCAAAGTCTTCATCTTCTATTGGCAAAAAGCACATTGCAATTATTCTGTTGGGACGTTTTGTCTTTATGTGCTGGACATTCAGGACATATTTTTCTCCTCTTTTTTTTCCATGTTGAAATGACATTTAACTTGAGGAGTTTTCTACCTGTCTTCCTCCTGTATATAACTAATAGACTATGTTGAATATCTAAAATTCCATTTTGTGAGAAACTCCCCCAAATCGATGTGGACATTAGAAGGAAAAAACCCCACAACTCTCTATGTAGAAATGTTTGTCTGCATTATTGAACCATGTGGCAGCCTTAGGGACCAAAGTATAACAGTTTAAACTGCTCAGCTCTCTTCAGAATCCTTTGTGCTTTATTTCATTTGCAGCCTGCTCTCTTGTTATCTCCTGTAGCAGTGGAACCCAAGGTCTATAAGTACTTGATTTATAAGATGGGACTTAGCTTTGACATACCAATGTGTCTGCACTTATGTCTTGTCCAGACAATGTTACTCCTTTTTAGCATATATTGTCATGAATGGGGTTCTCACAGAGAGTTGGCCATTTGATTAGCTTAAAAGCCTATGTATTTATATATAGTTATAGGAGTTTCTTCTATTTGTGTTCTTGTATGTGCTATTAACTACAATATCCAGAAATATTATGTAACATTTTAATATTTAATATCTTTGTTTGAATCTGTGCATTATGTGGATGCCAAAGAAAGAGAAGAAAGTTTATTTTCAGTTTATGCTATTAATGGTATTAGTGGTTTTTTGATGTGGTGGTAAAATTTTTATTAATATTTAAGATTTGAGAGGCATAGCCAAGATGTTTATCTGAACTAAAAGAGTATTTAAATGAAAGAGTATTTAACTAAAAGATAACAGTCTGTTATTATTTCCAACTCTCCACTTCTGAGCTAAGGTAATACGTGGTGTGCCAGTCCTACAGGCTCCACAAAGAGCCCCACAACTCTTTATTGTCAGAGTGTTTAATGTTTGATTCCTTCTTAGAAGGGTGGCAATTAGCAAGCTCCTTAAGGAGCCCATCTTTCCAGGGATAGATACTAGGCTTTGCTAACATTGAAATGTTTGGTTTTCTTCATCTGTATTTTATGAAATATATATACACTGGATCTCCATGATAACTTGGCAGAGAACAAGGAAGTGAGGGGGAGAATCTGTCTCACTGTTCTCTCATTATACTCAGAGTTAATAAAATCTCTGCCTGAATTGTCCTAGATTTTATGTGTTATTGTGCACTTGGAGTTCCCATATTCTCCAACCATTACCTGCTTGCAGGGATGTGTTGTATGCTTCTGTCAGATTTCAAAGGCTTGAAGAACTGTCACTTTTGACTTCTGAATTCCTGTCTCCGAAGTCTATTGATTTTCTTTTTGAATATTTTCAGTGCCTGAGAAATGTACCTAAGTGGATTGATTTGTGACATTGTGTTATTTTTGCATTTCACATTCTTCTTCAAATTACTTTTACAGTGGACTTAAAGACAATTAGCTGGGTATTTTGTCACCGAAAATCTATTCAATGATAAACATTTTACATTTAATCCAATCTTTCTCCTGCTGTTCATGCTTGGCATATTCTTCTCAGTTCAGTTTTGGCAGGAACTTTCCTTCAAACCTTCCTTTTAAGCACCCATATTTCACTAAGTCTTTCTACTATGACCTCCTGCTGGCAAGTAACTCTTGCGTTTCTCCAGGCATTCGAAATTTTTTGTGTTGTTCGGAGATAATATATTCAGTATTAGATACTTGTGTCTAGTGTCATATAACATATATATTCAGCATGTCCTAATTAATTGATTAGAAACTTGGTTGTCCAAGAGCAGTCTTTTGTATTGTGATCACTGTTATGGGCATGAATTGCTTTTTGCGTTACAGAGTCAAAAGAGTTAGGTCATTGCTGCTTTTTTGTCTGACACATTGCTGCTTTTTTGTCTAACTCCATATGACATTTCTTTCATGCTGCTAGATGCAGCTTGTTATAAATGCTAGGATCATTCATGAGTGGATTCCTCCAGAAGTTTTCAATATATCCCCCAATATGCTGTAGTCATTTAGCATTGCAAAAGCGAATGCTGTAAATAGGAAGGTTTCGCTGGAGGAAGAGAAGTAATAAGTAATTAGTTTTCATAATGTCTAAGTTTGATACAAATTTCAATTTCACCCTCCCCCACCAAATCAAAACAAACAATTCCTCAAAGGGAAGTGAAAAGGAAAAGGGAAAAACAAAAATTATTTATTGACAAATATACTATACTAGAACAACTAAGCCAATGATAAAAGGAAAATGAAAATCTTGCNTTTTTTTGTCCTAGCTGGGTTTTCTCTTCACTCTGTAGTTCAGTTTTAGAGGCATAAAATAAGGATATGAGATACATATAAAGTCACTCCAAGACACATAAGTAATTAGTTTCATAAGTAATTAGTTTTCATAAGTCTTTTTTTTTCTTGAAATGAAAAAAAAGCTCATTCTTGGGCTTGTTGAAACACAAATGCTTTAAAGGCATTTTCTGTCTTAATGTAAATAGTCTTTTACCCTATCGTAAATTATAGAGTCTGCTTGCTATTAATAGAGTCTCCATTAAAAGACAAGTACAAGACATTTCCTATATAAAATCTGAATAAATGCTCTTTCATTGTTTCCTCCTTAAAAAAAAAAAAAAAGAAGGCTGTGACTTCAATAATTAAGCAGCAGTGGTTACTTCAGAAATATCAGTTCCTCCTGATAAGATGTGAAGTGCTTTGTGGCATTTTTATCTAAAGAATATATAGATGTGCACTGTCAAGGTGAAAGAATGCAGACTGATTTAAAATGTATTTTGTCTACACAGCATATACAGGCATTCAAATGTGTACATGTGTTGGCACATGAACACCAAGCATGCAACCTGCTCCAGTGAACAATAAAGTTAGTAAGTCATAGCTCTTGAATGTTAAATACAGAAATAATTGGAATTAACTCATGCAGTGAAACTGTAGTAATGCAGACTAGGCATTACAGTCCTGGCATAAATCTGTTGAAGCAGTGAGAGAGCTCAAAAAATGAGGATAAATTGCTTCTGCTTTTCACTGCTCCATTTCACTGTTGTCTTGTATGTCTGTGCCAATTGCTTCTTCTCTGAATGGAAGTTTTAGTGCTTCTGATTAGTGCTGTAGTCATACCTTCAGAGACTGAAATCTCCATTTGATGCTTGAGATAAATACTCCAAAAACTTCAATAGTGCACACTTTCCCATGGTTTCTCAGCAGAGCTGACCTTAGACGCTGTGGTGATTCAATCCACCTTTGCTTGGGAGAGAGGTTCAGCCTTTCTGTGTGTTCCTATCTGCTTACCTCAATAAAACTCATGAAAATGTGGCTAAATAGCACCAAGTGTAACTGTTTATTTCTGCTGTAGTGATGAGCACAGTGATCAGTTTTGCATTAAAGTACTGAAAAACCTTCCACAGAAAAACTACATTTCCAGGGAGAAAAACCTTATAAGGCATCTTATTCTATCTTATGGATAGAATCACCCACAGTTGATCATCAGTATGCCTGAAACACAAATCACAAGCATGGGCTTAGATAGCTCCGAGGTTTATATTTCTTTGTTCTCTGTATTTCTAACTTAATTCTTGTTGGTTGCAGGCAGTGGAGTGGCAATGTGATGAAGCTGCTAAAAGAGCCTGTTACAGTAAAGGCAAATCAAAGGTAAGCATGAGACAGCTGTTCTGCTTAAATAAAATTTATGTGTTAATAGTAAGTGTAATTCAGTGTATAAATCTGTGCATTTTTACTGTCTTTCTTTTGGAAGAGAGCTGAAGGGAAGGAGTCTAAAACTGATGTGTAACCAAAGGAATAAAACAGAATATAGGGAGTGTGGAGTTAGACATATAGTCACATGATTCTTTTCTGAAATGCTCATGAACATTAGCTTCCAATAATTTACTGTTTCGACTCCACAGGCTAAACCGTGACATGTCATATGTAGTGGACTGTATTCTCACTTCCTTTTCAGTGCTGTAAATCCCAAATAACTGAGTAATTACTTTGTAAAACCCTCAATTTATCTCCCCATGTATTAAATGCAATTTTGCAAACTTTCGTATTTCCTATCTACTGGTGCTATAAAGGAAATAATACTAAATTCACTAATTTCTTAGACATGCGACTTGATATATTTTTAGTATTTAGAACCACTTTTTTATCAGGTGAACTGCAAACTTTTTTATTCAACCCAGGTAAATGTAATGCTAAGGTGGAACCTGTATCAATGCCATGTTCCTTTGTGGCTGTCCCAACCTAAAGGTGTTTGTCAAATTAGTTATAAAAGCAGTTAGAATTGCATGCAATCTAATTTTGTAATTATTATACTGTTTAATGATTAAAGTTAATTCAGTTAAAATATAAGGGGAAAACACATCAAGAGTGATAACTGCAAAAGAGCACACTTGCTTTTATTCAGTAGAACATGTCAGCATACATTATTGTTGTGCAAAATTCAAAAAACTCCAAGCTTCAAACACATATTCCAAAAATTCTGCCATCTACTAGAGGAGTCTCTTCTGCATAGTTATCTAATCACTGACTTTTTAATTTCTCCCATTAAATAGTTCATTTCCAGCTCTTTTTAGCTAAGTGCTGGAAAATAAAATTGCAATGTACAGTTGTACGCTTGAGATGAAAAAGGGAGAATGGCCTCAGTTTAGAAGCAGGGCCATGTTATACCATGAGTTATAGAAAAGAGGACTTTTGGGACCTCCTATTTTAAGCAAAAGTTTAATTTTCTAAGTTGTTATTTCTCCCTAGAAAATTTATTCTTCTATATGTAATATATCCCTCAAGCCTTTACCCTTAGCTTTCAGATGGCAATACTTGGAGGTAGGCATATATTCAAGTGACAATAGAATACAACAGATTGCATTGATCAAGGGGCATATACAGTAGAAACTATTGTAGGAATGCAGTGTGTAACTAAACATTTATGGCTTTGTTTTACAGTGCTTTTCCAAGTTTAAAGCTGTGAGAATAACTTTCAACTTGTCTGAAGGTCACAGTGTGGTGACTGTGATCTAACATGATGGATGAAAGTAACTGTAGATTTGAGGCTATAGTAGTGTACTTTTGAATAGTATGTTGACAATACTGTTACCACTATTACTGTTTGCTTCGACAGTGCAAAATCATATGTTGCTATTAAATAATTTTGCTAGGAAAAATGCTCAACACTGATGAAACATTTAAGAATAGACCTTAGTGTAGGTTTTTATTCATGCAGAGTTTCATTCATGCTTATCACATCCTTTTGTAGAAGATGGGGATTGGAAATTAAGCTGTCACTGTAAGGTAGTATACACGCTGTTCTAATAATGACCTCTGGGATTGTTTCTTACTATTGTTATTATTTTGATAAAGATTTAATTTGTCCCTATATCCATGTTCCTCATTCACAATCTAGAAGATGACTGCAATCCTGATACTTCATCACATTCAAAAGTAACCCTGGAAGTAAATAGTTCTCTTCTTATTGTTACCACAGAGCTTTTTTTTGGTGTGCAGAATTTATGGTCTGTAAGCTTCACATGGGAGTAACTGGAGAGTGCAGAGGTACTGATTGAGGCAACCTACCCAATTGAAATGACAACTGTCTTTTTGAACTTCTCATACCTCTTTTGTTTTCACCGACATGCTCGAGGTCAAAATCAAAGGATACATTTATGACCAGAGAAAGTATAGTCTAATGATGTTTATCTTTTACTGCCTTATTTCCGAGACTAATACAAGGTCACCACACCCTCTGTAGAAGGAGGACTTATATATGCAGATGAGCGTTTCTCTTCCAAACCACAAAAGCTTTCCCTTAGAAAAACTGGGAATTATCATACCGAGAGGACTTCACTCCAGTGCTACAGGGAATTGTCCCTCTTCAGAGGGAATCTCCTGGCAGACATAATTCCAGCTATTGTTACCAGAAAAACTGCTTGCTTGACTGTTGTTGTATAAATAAATCCAGCCTAAATTGGAGAGTGGCTGGGGGTTGCATTTATATAACATTTCTCATGGCAAATTCGGATTTCAGGGCAGACACTTGTGACTGTAGGAAAGGTTGGAGACAAAATATGTAAGGCCAGCCCAGACTGTGGTGAAGGAGAGATGAGAATTACAAGGATGGCTGTGGGTAGTTATTCATTCAGATCCTGGTTTCTCTTGAAGCTCTGCTGACCACAGAGCAGCATGAGGCCAATGAGTTCAGGTGGCAAAACTGAAAGTCCATCATCAGTTGGAGTCACTGCCCTGAAACCAGAAGCTGGCTTTGAACCCTGGGGCAACTCTAGTAGTTTTGAGATAAAGGTCAGTGAAACACAACTCTTTCTTTTTGTTCTTGACAAAGAAGCTGCATGGAATTTTTGCCTGTAGCTGTTATCAGTAGTTGTTCTGAAGTTTATGCTTTAGGAGCCAATGAGGGAAAAGATCTGAAGGGGAAAATGTATAAGGACATCTGTCACATTTGACAGTGTAATGCGCACTTGACTTTTGAAGGCCAGTGTTTGTTGCTCAGACTTCAGACATTTATCCACCAATTTATGCTGTTGCTTAAAATAACTAGTGGCTCCAAGAGTGAGTCAGACAAAATTATGTCCTTGTGGCCAGCATGCATTAGCATTTAGAAGCTTAAAACACCGCACATGTTTGAGAGAATAAATTTGCCCATTTATACTGACACTTGTGGTAGGGAATGTGTTGTGGTTTTAAGTAGCCAGAG
>WEIV01016439.1:84507-105334 GCA_013390005.1 Calyptomena viridis | reverse complement strand
AATGACTGCACCTATGGTAAAGTGACTTACATGACAACAGTACCTGAAAAAACTGTTAGTAACAAATCCACTAAGAAGCAGTTTGCAACAGACTGTTTCCGTGGAGAAGACCCCACGAGGAAAGCTGGGGTGGGACTCTCTCTCTCTTCTGAGCAGCAGCAAAGACCACGTCTGACTGTACCCCTCCCTCCCCCCCACACACCTGCCTTCCCGAGCTGCTGGGGGAAGGTGAAAGATTTTAAAAGGGAGGGATGGGGGGAAAAAAGTGTCTGTAACATCTATCAAACTTCCCACTCTTAAATCTCAAGCTCTGATTTTAGTAGTAGTAGTAGTAGTTAATACTTAATATTCTAAGTTAGAGCCTGTTTTGCTTGTGTGAAGTAGTTAACAAACAGTTGCTTGTAATCCTTATCACAAAAGTCGAGGGTTTTTTTTCCCTTCTCTGAGAAATATTAGATCTATGTGTGGGCTCTCGGCTTTTAGTCAGAGTCAAACCATGACAGAATGTTGGAAAAAAAATACAAATGCACATGGTAAAAATGCAATAAACCAAAGAGAGATTAAAAATAGTAATGATAATAGAAATTAAGTCACATCCCTTGCTTATTTAAAAGTCTAACTGTTGTATGTGTTAGTATCTGATCCTTCAATAAAAGTATTTTAAAATTAAACATGAGTGTGTTTAAAATGTTAACCTATACAAGAAACTTTCTGCAAGAGGATAACCATACTGCAGCCAGGTTGTCCTTGAACTGCTGGTGATCTTAAACTTAAGTAAGAACCTAGCTTACTTGGCTGCTGAATTGTTTCTAATAGTTGTGTTTGGTTTCAGATATATGATATGAAAATGGAAAGTACTTCCTAAATTAATTTCTTTATTTCAGATATATTTTCATAGGAAAACAGGAAAGTATATGACAAAGAGGTTAAGATGAACTGGAGAATAAAACTGCACAAAAGATGGCTATTAAACTTCAGATCTGCCCTCTGAACTAAAAAATCCTTTGGTTTTGAAGTACCTTGAATTCACTGCCACTTCTACAACACACATGTTTTGCATGTGTCAAAATTGAACCAGTACAACCAAGTTTGACTCCTAGGTATTTCTGAACAATTCAAATTACAACACAATTCAAATTAAAAATGACTAAACAACAAAGTCACTTTTCAGTATGCTTTTGAGTAGTGATTGTTTTACTCATGACTAATTTTTTTTTTAATTTGTTTAGTATTAATGTTGATTTTTTTTCACATGAAGGTACGAAGAAGATAGCCACTTAAAAACCTGTGTGCCCAACAAAAATTTGAAATGAGATGTCTTATTTGCCCTATTGCAGTATGGATTGTTTTCGTGTTGGCGCAGGACTTGGGAACATTAAAGAGAAGACTCTTGTGACTCCCAAGAATGTCAGAGTTTAAAAAAATTAACATTATTTTTGAACAAAAAGAGTAGGTGGTCAGCATGCAAGTAGTTTGGAAATGACACTATTTCAGGGAGCTCTGGAATATATGAAGAGGAGAGGTTGGATGCGTTGTAATGTCAGAGCCCACTTATTTTTCCTACACTTACATTCCATGGCTTGCTGCAAAGGGCAGAATGGAAAAAGACCAAAGAATAAATTACTGTCTTACATTCTATGAACCTCCTTGAGCATCCTCCCCCTANAGCACCTTCTAAAAGGTCTCACCGTGAAACCATTAAAAAAAAAAGAAAAAAAAAAAAGCAATTGCTTTCAGTGTTTGTGAGGGTTTTTTGTTCGTTTGGTGTTTTGTGTTTTTTTGGTGGTGTCTGTTTGTTTGTTTGTTTTTTGTTGGTTGGGGGTTTTTTTTAGGTGGGTTTTTTTGATTTTGTTTTCTTTTTGGGATGATGGTGTTAAAGCTATGTGAAGCAAGGAAACTGCCCAGACTGCCAAGATATGAAATAATTTCTTTATAAAAGGCTTGTTGCACTACCCAGCTATGTTATATGGTTATGTATTTGCTTCTTTGTGATTTAAAGAATATTAAGATGACAGTTTTGTAAAGTTGAATATAAAAACTTTGTATTTTTTACCCAATAGCAATCAAATTTTACTTCTAAGGTGTTTGGCCTTTGCATCTAAAGGCTCAAAGATAAGCATTTAAAAGATACATTTTCGTGAGAACCTAGTGCAAATATGGGTTTGAGAGCTATTTTTTTCAAAGTGGTAGGTTTTTTTCCTGAGATTTTGCAGTAATTTTTTTTTTGGCTTATTTCTAAGTAAATTTTTATGAGGAAAGGTATGGAAGATAAATTCTGAGAGTCTTCTCACAGGTCTTTAAAATATTTTCTTCATCTTCTTTTGCAGTCTATTTTGTGCCTGTTCAGTTTATTCAGGATTATATTTGTTTTCTTCCAGGATGAGAGTCTATTTTCAAGATAAACAAGCAATACATTTATTATAACTGTAGGCCAGATAATGGGACTTCTGCTCCTTTACTATTGTATGGATTTACTTACATGATTTCACTTAATATCTGCTGGAATTGAGTAGCTGTATTTTCACAAGGTTTTTTCATGCTTTTGATGAGACCATCTTGTGATGAATACTAGAAAGTATTCAAATGTAAGTTTCTAGGAAACTTTATTTTCTCCAAACATATTATTGATCATTTTAACAGGTAGGGACATTATTTGTGCAAGAGAAGTGTTTGAATCTTTCCTACCTACAATTCTGGGAAATTTTTAGTATTCCAGGAGAAGGCTTTCTGTCTAAATAAACAATAGAATTTGATGTTTATTTCTAATTTCTGAGAGACATGAACATCATAAAACTTTCACTCTTCCTAATGGGGTAAATAGCACATAAAGTTATTCCTCGGGGATGAGTGTCTTTGTATTGTAATGAAATTTTTGACAAACTTCGAATTAATAGGAAAGTGGATGCTTCTAATAAAACAATTGTGTAAATTATGAAAGCAGTGGTTACAAATCTGCATCTGAACATCTCAAGAATTTTATTTGTACTCGTTTCAGTATGCTCTTGTTACTAACATCCTGTTCTTACTCCTGTTTTCCTCACAACATCCTCCCTTGGCCTAATCTGTCTTTGAAATCAGTATCTGATCTCTTGAGACAGAAGTGTGTTATTTAAGTCAGCATCTAGCAGTTCACAATTTACCTAAACCTTTGAAATATATTCTGAGAAGAAATCTTCAGTACTGAAGAGATTTATTAAGAAATTTTCAGAAAGGTTGATGGATGCTTGTGTTTTAATTAAGAAATCTGTGCATATCATAACTGCTAAGACATCAGGTATGCTTAAACCTTGTTTACCTAGAGTTTTTCTGTGTGGATGCATAACCATGGAAAGCAAATTGTAATCAGTCTCCTCTATACTTTGAAGTATCACTGAACACTCTTTCTTTTCTGTGTGGCAGGAGGAATGCCAGAACTACATTAGAGTGCTTCTTGTTGGAGGCAAGCATCTCTTCACCTGTGGAACCAATGCATTCACTCCGATCTGCACCAATCGAACGGTACGTGTCAAATGTTTTACCCCACAAGCTGCAGCCTCTGTTCTGAGCCAGCAGATTAAAAAGCTGAGCATGCTGTGGTTGAGAACTGGCTATTTGCATGTTGATGGGTGAGCTGATGTGTAAAAGGCTGGTTTAGCTAGTGGCAGGCCAAATAAGAGAGCTAGCCAATTATGTCTTTTTGCAGTCTTTTCCTCAGATGTGGGAGGAGCATAGCTACAAGCAGCTCAGTTACATGCCAATTTTCATGAACCTTAGGTATTTCTAAGACTTCTGCCTCCATATCAAGTTTGGATAAGATCAACTGGTTTAGTCACAAAATGTACTTGTGTAGCTGCACACTGAGTATGTGTAGTTCTGGAGAAATGAAAGTACCTGTATTAGTGATTTCTGACTGATGAGAATGACAATTAACCAGGATTTCCCCTTTTTGTTTTCAAAAAAAGCCTAGTTGTAGGATCAATAATAGTCATAACAAATATCAAAATGTTAAAATTAACCAAGGTTTCTTTTCTTTGCTATTTCAGGAGTGGAGAAACATTTAAATACAAAGAATAGCCATATCACTAAAAAAATCCTTGCACATTTATTATATTTAAACCTATTGCACATTTACTTTCAAATAGCATATTATCATCATAGTATGGTTTATAGCCAAAAGTATTTGAGCTACTAAATCAGAAATGGTTCTGCTGAATTGGAAAGCTCCTTTTGTTATTCTTATTTTTCATGTGAGAGTCTTTCCTAAAACACACCAACAAAGCAAATAAAAGGTTTATTTTTTTTTATTGTCTGTTTTTTTGCTACAGTGAATACCTCAGTTGATTCTGGCAGTCAGGTCTGTTTTTCTTTTTCACAATAACAATCTTTGTACAGGTAACTAATTTTTGAGTCGCTTCTAATAGAAAACATTTTGGTCATGGTGGATAATGATTGCCTTGCATGTTTTACATAGCAAAATGGCAAAAGTGAGATAGGAAAACATTGCAATAAAATTTTCTATATGAGAAAATTTCAGATTGATGTAAAGGTTAGCTCATCACTAATACCAATGCAGATTACTTGTGTTTATAATAGCATTTTGCTCAGATTGATGCAGCTTGGCTGAAATGATAATTTTCAGGTACTTTTAATCCCTTTTTCTAATTCTTTTACAGTTAAGTAACTTGATGGAGATACATGACCAAATCAGTGGCATGGCTCGTTGTCCTTACAGTCCCCAACACAACTCCACTGCTCTTCTCACTTCCAGTGGGGAATTATATGCTGCTACAGCCATGGATTTTCCAGGAAGGGATCCTGCTATTTATCGAAGTCTGGGAGCCCTTCCTCCTCTCCGCACTGCCCAATACAACTCCAAGTGGCTGAATGGTGAGTGCTGGTGGAGTGTGAGACTCATCTTTTTTAAACCATATTCATGGTCTTGAAATTGGATTCTGATAGTTTGAATGTTTTTAGAGTATTGTTTCTCTCATTTTAAAGTTATTTTGCATTTTTTAATTATTTTACAAGTATAAGTATTGTGGAATTTATATTTTTTATATTTTTGACACTTGTTATAGCCACAGGATAGGGAATAGTCTGCAAAGCATATCATAAAATTGTGTTCAGCAATCAATTCTGTGTCATGGATATTAATCACCTGATGAGGATTTCCAGCTGTAAGAAGCTGTAAACAGACAGATATTCATGAGATATTTTTGTGTATTACAAAAAAAAAAGGAAGCAGATCCTTCTAAAATGAAAATTATTATTTTACATAAAATGTGAAATTATGTATATTGTAATTTTCCCACGCTTCTTCCAGTTGGAAAAAAAATATTTTTATAATACATGCGGTATGACACAACAGTCACTATTCCTACAGTGCATTTCATGTTATGGGATTACTCTCATGTTTGAAATTCAATACAAAGATAAATCCTTCTAGCTTCAAAACATCTAGTCAGCTACAAGTGACAGACTTTATTTTGAATATTTCAGTTCTCATATAATGTGAATGCTGAATTGTGCTTATATGATTGGTATATTTTACTTGAACAAAGAAGCCATCAGAGGTAGCTTGGAGTAATTTATGACCTTCTCTGAAGGTCAGATGATTTTAGAATGTTAATTAGCAACAAAAAACCATAAACTGTCTGGCACACAACAGAATTATAACAGTGCAAAAGAAGTGAGAAGAAAAATTAACTCACTATATGTATATATATTCCTGTTCAGGCACCCTTTGTCCATACAGCCTTGGTATTAGAACTAATTCCTGTGCCAAACTTGCATGCTTTTGTCAAAGGGGAAAAGTTCTTCACACTGAATTTTCAGTTTAACTGGATATGTTTTATGCCAAAATGTGCACTAAAATTCCATCCAGACTTCTCTAATTAATCAGATTCACTGTATTCACATTTTTTCTATTGAAAGCTTCATCTGCACTTATACATTCTCCATTAGAGCCCATTCTTCTGCCTCAAAATTGTTTATAATTAAATTACCAGGAATCTGTGGCTTTTATCTTTGGGGAGGAAGAAAAAGTGAGCGTTTTAATGGGAGCCAGTTCAGGTAAATCAAATAAAACACTGGAAGCAGCCCAGTTACCTACAGGGGGAATGTTTTCTGGAGTAGCTAGGAGTTGGGGATTCATCCACTTGAGTTGGGGATTCATGTGCCTTTATGTCAATTTGCCTGCTCATATGTGATTCATTGCCAAGAAATTATACTAGTTTTTCAGTGGTTGAAGTGAAGATTTTGCTGCTTTTAGTGGCAAAGTAGCACAGACAATCCTGCTAGAAAAATAAGGTGTAAACTGGACTTGAAGTTCCCTAGTCAATATCTGTTCAGCAGCAGTAGCTCACAGTAATTGTAATTCAGCCTCGGTTTAGGTGTGCATGTGCATGCACATGTCTGTGGACATTTCCAATTTAAAATAAGCTTTTCTCTTACATCCATGTTTTCCTCAAAAGTGTCATGTTTTTTCTCACTTAGATTTTCTGCTTTGCTAATCATGTTGGACCTATTCAAATAATTTGTGGGTATGATGGCTGTACTCTAAAATGTAGCTGATTATCTTGCTCCATGTGTTATTGCTATGCAGTAAAGACGTTGATGATATTAGTGGCTAGCACAGTGAATTCAGGGACCTTCAATCCCATCAGTCAGGCTACAGGGCCTATATGCTTAGGCAGTCTGCTGTTGATGTTCATTGTAAATTGTAGTGAAGAATCTTGACATGAAAAGCTCTGAATCTTCATCACAGAAGAAACCTTGTTACTAATCTTAGTTGTCAGAAGGTCTGTAATCACAAGAACCGTGACACACAATGCAGGAGGGGAAAAGGAAGCTGATGTGACAGCTGATGTGGCTGAGGTGAGATACCATATTGCCATGATGTAATTTTAGCTTCTGGAATCATAGATATCACTAATAAAATACATTTACATTAGTGGCCGGAGTTCCCAATTCATTCTGGTTCAGCCAGAGTCATGCATTTATTATCAGGTCCTGCCTTCTGATAGGGACTTGGTAGATCTGGAAACAATCCATATCAGCTGAATAAGTAAGTNAATCAGACCAGCTGTTGGCCTACAAGTCAGCAGTTATTTTCAGCTGATGTTACTGAGAATCACTCTGATCAGTTGCTCAGCCTTAGCAGATTATGGAGAAGTCAGTGAACTTTCATTTCTGTATTACCCTTTTTTTGGTGTACTCAACACTCAATTATCTGGGGTGATGAAGAGTAGGATAGCTTGGTTAAAAATATTAACTTTTCAGGATATGTGCAAAATTAAGTTACAAGAATATACTGTGAGAGTGTAACTGGAGGGAAAAAGGAAAGTTAATGTGAAGCACAAAGATTTTGAGCAAGCATTGATCCAAAAATGTAGATGGACAGCACAGCAGCACTGCCAACACAGAAGTCCTATTTTTGACTGGAGCTAGTTGTTGTGGAGTCATCTTAGACGGTCTCTGAATATGCTGTTTGTTCATCTACTAGACAACCTGTTTCTAGATTTGACTCTCCTGAATTTTGTCTGGTTTATAAATGTTTAATGGCAGAAAGAAAAGTTTGCCAAATATTACAGATATCTGCATACTTCCTTGATGTTTTTCCTATTTTGGAAAATTTTAGAGTGTCCGCAGCCATTTCTTCTTCATTGATGAAGGAAAGAAGCATCTGGTGATAGTTATTGAACTTACTCTCTTTTAACATTTACAGTAGTAATCTATTCAGCTCTTGATTATCTCTGAATATGACCACCAGTTAATTTTTTTTTTACCTCAGAACTTCGCTTCTGGAAAAAGAAAACAATCTTCTGTTTATTAATGCTATTTCCATCTTTTTGGTGTTACTATAGACAACAGTAAATGCAGTTGGCCCAAATGCAGTGAGCAGAGTTTTGACCAGAGTCATAACCATGCAGAAATTCTGTGCATCTCCATGAGGAGATGCCATTGAAGCACCAGACAACCATAGTGGTGTAACCTGAGCATTCACATTAGTTCAACAGTTCTAGGGGTTGGGTTGCTCACAGAGAATTTATCAGCTGTCAGTGAAGAGACAGGCCCTGCATTATCCTCTTGCCAACCCTGTCTGTACTTTGTCAATATACTCAGAGAGAACATGATCACCCAGAAAAGTTAACAACTGCTTCAAACCAGCTCTCCCCAACAGCCCAGCTGGCTGCAGATACTAAGCCTGAAAATGTGAAATAGAGAACCCACCTTTCCCTCCCCATGATGTCATGTTTTGGCCTTCTCTTTTCCCATGTAGATGCTTCAAATTACTCATGTGAATATATGCGCACAAATGAATGAAGAAGGTAGAAAGACTGCTGACCAGTAATTTACTCTGTAAGGTGTCCCGTTCTGCTACAGACTCTTCTTTCTCTTTTTCTCTGAATCCATGTTGAAGTGCTTCTGTGTTTGAGAGGAACAATTAGAGGTAATAGAACACATATTGAGGATTATATCTAAAGCAGACATTTCTTCTCCTGACCAAAGCAGTCAGCAAGACCTTGAGCTTCAGCCAACTGCTCAGGTCAGTAAAAGCCAGCATGTTGGTAGAATGTTTTAAAATTACTTTTGTAGTCTTTCATAAAAGTAATAGTATGCCTTAGCAGTCTGCTTTGGACATTATTGAGTGATAAAAGGTAGATTAAATCTTTCATTAAGCTTGCGTGTTGTTCGTTTCAGTCTCTTTAAGCTTTCAGTGTAACAGTGTTTAAATATCCAGAGTTGACTGTTACAGTATGCTTCTAATTAGACATCGCTTTAGAGTTGATCTGCAAAGTGCAGTGGGAGCAGAATTCATTATAGTTTGCTCTAGAGGACAGAGGTAAATGTAATAGTTATATTTGTAGTCCACAGCTGCAGTGGGTCCAGATAGGCACTGTTTAAACCTAGAAACCTTTTCTATAGTCCAACATTTACACTTAGTAAAGGTTTTTCTCCTTTCAATACACCTCTTCAAATCAGTAAATGTTTAATCCGATGCCTCAGTGTGACAATTTGCCTGAGTCTATAATGTCTGTTTGCTTCCCTTAGCCTATTAAAGGACAAAGCAGATATTTTTTAAAGGGAGATCCCCATCAATCCCTTTCTGTTTCATCATGTGGGGAAACACTAAGACATTCTGTTTCATAATTTACCAAATACCTTTGCTTACAATTGCTTTGGTCTCCAACTATCTTAAAATACATTGTAGCTGTTTTCTGTATTCTAGACATACAATGATAGATGCTATTGGAACATATTAAAGAAATAAAAACTGTTCTAAATGTCAAGACACTTCATCATTGGGCAGACCATAGATTATTAAAATATATTCCTATATAAGATGTACCCCCAAACCAGAAGAAAATGAAATAAAGTAAAATCTCATACAAATTAGAAGCCTTTCCAGCTGAGAAGAGAGGAATTTTTGCATTGTTCTGCTCTGTTGGTAGACATAATATTACCATTTTTCCTCTTTCTGTCCTAACCATTTGGTTATTAAATACTCTTATTAAATAGTTCATCTGAGATCACTTTCTTAAAGACATTTTGCTTAATAAAAACTTATTAATTCAGAGCAGATACTTTTAGTCCTCAAAAGGAAGAGTAAAATTCTTACAAAGGTGGTTTGGTTATTGGGGTTTAATACAACCTCGAATCCATTCCTATTATAGTTGTTAGGAGACTTTTATTATAACTTTTGCTGCTAGAAGGATGTGTGGAGAGAATTTATGATCTAAGAATGAAAATTAATCCTTTCAATTTTGTTTTTAAGGATTAATGGAAATGGCTATAATAATTCAGTGTTATTCTTTAGTTTTTGTGCTTTTTAATGAAAAGCATTGTAAATATCTCGTGCAAGCTTTTCTTTATTATGTAATATTTCATGTAACTCTGTCATGGTTTGACTCTGGCTAAAAGCCGAGAGCCCACACATAGATCTAAAATTTCTCAGAGAAGGGAAAAAAAACCTCGACTTTTGTGATAAGGATTACAAGCAACTGTTTATTAACTACTTCACACAAGCAAAACAGGCTCTAACTTAGAATGTTAAGTATTTACTACTACTACAACTACTACTACTACTAAAATCAGAGCTTAAGAGTTTAAGGGTGAGCAGTTTGATAGTTGTTACAGACACCTTTATCCCCCCACCCCTCCCTTTTAAGATCCTTCACCTTCCCCCAACAGCTCGGGAAGGCAGGTGTGTGTGTGGGGGGGGTTACAATCAGAGGTTTTCTTTGCTGCTGTTCAGAAGAGAGAGAGAGTCCCACCCCAGCTTTCCTCGTGGGGTCTTCTCCATGGAAACAGTCTGTTGCAAACTGCTTCTTAGTGGATTTGTTACTGACAACAGTTTTTCAGGTACTGTCGTCATGTAAGTCACTTTACCATAGGTGCAGTCATTTCAGGTGCCGGCTGCTCAGCTGCTTCAGTGCTTCTCACGGGCCACCAGTCCTCCCAAGAAATGCTGCTCTGCTGCTCCAACTCTGGCTACTTAAAACCACCAGAGTGTGCTTTAATGTGCAATGTAGTAGTTCAGATAAGAGACCTCAGTGAAAATATACCAGTTGTTGCTTATTTTGCGTGAAGATAAAAAATTAATTTTCTGTGGTTGTGCCATCCATGAGGTTAGTTCTGTTCTTTTGTGTGCATCATCTTTTTGCCAGTATCCTAAAATAGGAGTGAAATGTCTGCTGGTTTTGAAACCTGTCTTTAGACTTCTTCAATGGAGCTGCTACCAGAGGAAAAATTGAAGCAGTTAAGCTGTGTTTTTCCTTTCAAAGTTGTACTGTAGGAGAGCAGTAAGTTGGTATGAGATGGAGGTTTCTCCTCTGACTTCTTCTTACAAAACATCTTCATAGCATTTCCTTACCTGTTTGAAATGGTAGAGACAAGAAGCACTATCCCTGAGGTTGGGATATTTTTACTGTTTTCTACCCTAGATGAAATAGCAAGATCCACCTGCCATTTATTAAAAACACTAGGAGACCATTGAGGACAGGGCCTATTCTTTTATACCTTATCTAGCCTGCTTATGTCAGGTACCAATTGACATAATATATGAGTATATATATATATATATATATACGAGATTATATATATATATAATATGTATATATAATAAGGCTGAATGAGGAAGGAAGGCACTTTTTCAAGCAGATCTGTTCCCCACTGCGGAAAGGCACAACAGGAGCATGAGACTTACTAATGCACAGTAATAGTGACCCAAAGAGAGTGAAAGAACTTAGGCCTCAAATACATCTCAACCAGGAAAAGGTGGAAAATTTCAAATTTCAGGGAACATGAATACATGAGAAACATTTATCAAAGAAAGGAGGAGGATAAGAAGTTACACCTAATTATGAAGAAGAACTTATTTATTGTGAGAGTGACTATGCACTGGAACAGCTTGCCCAGAGAGTCTGCTGAGTGTCTTTCACTGGAGATATTCAAAAGCTGCCTGGATGCAATCCTGTGCCATGTGCCATAGGATGGACCTGCTTGAGTAGGGAGGTTGGACCAGGTGACCCACTGTGGTCCCTTCCAACCAAACCCATTCTGTGATTCTGTGTGATCCTGTGACAGAAATATTGGAGACAGAAACGGAATTTCAGTAGCAGTAAAAGGGGATGATTATGAAATTGAACTCTGGTTTCCATTTTGTTATGAAAAAAAGAAAAAAGGAAAAGAGAAGCAGGTCTGCAGGGAAAGCCCTTTGATTGTCTCCCTCCCTGCAAAACTAGAGTAGAGAAAAAAAAATAAAATAGCAGTCTTAAGAATGTTTAGAGAGAAATGGGTAAGCCATCATAATTGGGTTTTCTTTCCATACCTGCTATATGGCAAAATCTCCTTAAAGAACACTAGATTCCTGTGTATGTGGAATTCTGGATTCAATTTTAAGTAACCATCCAAACTTCTGGATCTTTTGATACATCCCTATAGCCCAAACTTCCAGAGGTTGTGAGCGAATTAATGTAATCCTATGTATTTTTCATCTTTGCGTCCCTCCCCAATATATTCCTATGCAAGGTGTCTATGCAGTGAATAGAGGTGACACAAAATCCACTGAAGTCCAGGTGGGACTCTCAAGGACTTGAGTAAGTATTAGGTCAGAGTAAAGAATGGCTTCTGTGACTAAATTTCTCACTGTTAAATTGCATCAGCAAAATTATATAATAAATTGCAAAATATTATGCCATGTATGAACACTTTACGCTGAAAATGCAGGAGACTTGTTTGAAATAAACAACAGGAAATAAAACAAAGAATTTTGTAATATCACATTTGGAAACTATTTCTCAGAAAAGAAATAATTGCATTTCAGAATTTATTAGAGTACCTCAGTAAAAACGTAATGAGAGCATCCACTTTTATGATTATACTGAATTGTATTATAAAATCTATCAGCAATATAAGAGAAGATTGGAAAAAATGTCAGGTATACACAATTTTAGTGTATTTTGCTGTCCTTGCTCTTCCATACCTATAAAATTTTCAATTTAGCCAGAGGAAAAGAATGTAAAAGAAAGCATGGAGAGCTAAGGTATTGCAGAGGAAATAGTCAAAATAGACTGGAAGCCATGTATTCTATGACAGGTTAGCATTTTAAGCACTTGTCGTAGATAATTGTGAAACACAGAGGAAAAATAGCTATTAATAAACTGATTTCCACGGGACTTAACATTTTACAGTTCAACTCCTGAAGATGGATACAGCTATGTTGACCACAAATTATATATTATTTTTGAGATATGTAATGCTGTAGGAAAATTTTACTTTATGATTAAAATTTGTCCTTAAATATTCTTGAGTGGTGATAACTTGATCAGCCCAATGCAAAGTCAGTACTGTTTTCCAACAGCTGCAAAGGGCTACACTAAATTAATATACTTAATGAATATACAGAGATGACAAAATGCAAATGGAAACTGGATTTCATTAACTATGTCAATAGGATGAAAGAAAACAAAATAGACTGGCACATTTGGAATCTAATTTCTTTCCATTACTTCCCTTTTGGAGAGCATTTCTAGCTGAAAGTTGACATTTATTCAAAAAACCTCAGCCATTAACCATTTGGTTAATACAAATAATTGGAAGAAATGGGTCTTTAGAGGTCAACAGTATGGTGTGCTTCATTGATCTCGTGAAGTCAGTGAACAAGTTCCAGATAGATGTCATTTAACATTAGACCAGTATCTAGACTTCTAAGATTTTGAATATATTATGTGTTCATAAATCTATGTTCGTGTTATTTAGTGAGTGTGTGTGTGTGTGTATATATATATATATATATATATATATACACACATATATATATATATATATACACACACATATATATATATATATAAAATCTGTATCTAGATCTGACAAACTTCTAATTTGAGCTTCCTTTTCACATTTTTGGGATTAATTTCACTTTTGACTGGGTCTCTGAATGCCTTGCCCTTCTGAAGTTAGTGGGCACATCTCACAGGGACAATTGGTGGAAATTACGGGTCTTTCTTGCTTAGAGTAGGCTTTGGACCTTGTAATCCTTAAGGTTAATTGCTGTTACCTCCATAAAAAAAGTTCATTCCATGTCGTTTGGTTAACTCTGGAAACAGTAGCATCCTCTATGTAAATTAAGTCATATTAGTGTGCCTCAGAGGATGAGGGGTTATAAGGATTCAAAAACACAAGCAAACTTTTTTGCTCCGAAGCTCAGACAGCGAGAAGAGGCTGGGACTACCTCAAATGCTCTCATGGAGTTCTTTCAGGCTCCTGTTTCCCATTCCTATACACAATACTTCCTGTAGAGTTCCTCTCATCCTTTTACCCACTTAGACTGTATCTACATTGCTAAATAAAAAAAGTCCAGGAAATAAGCTTATGCATGACACCTTTGGACACTACTGCTTAATTGTTGGCTCTCTTCCCAGACTTGTTTTGGACCCATCCAGCTACTGCTTTCCCAGTGAAAACCTGGGTGTAACTCAGGGAGAGGTTTGCTTTATACAATGTTATCAAGAGGCAGTAGAGATGGAGCTGTACCATTTGGCTTCTCCTGTCTTCCGGAAAGCCTCATCCTCTTTCCAGTAAACTTTGCACTCCCAAATCCCCCAGTCTGTCCTTACACTGCTTCCCATTGCAGCACACCATTGCTTTCATGCCATAAGAATGCCACTGTCTGGAGTGCAGCATCAGCATGTGCTGAATGACAGAGCCGCAGCCAGGCCCTACAGGAGCCGTCGGCACAGTCAGACAGCATCGATGTGCAACTGCTTGGGCAGTGAGTATGGATTTGGTCTCTTTGGTCTCCAAGTTCCCTGGGCAAGTGGAAAGGGAGGATAATCTGAAGGGAGTAATTGTCTTATCACAGTAAGTGCCTTCACATTAAGAAAAAGACTGTGATCCAGAAAATGTAGATTTTTCTCCAAAATTTAGGAAAACAGTCAAGTTTATTGTAATTTAGATCTCTTTGCTGAATTTTTCCCTCCCACCATGAGGTTTTTTTGGGGCAGAGATGGCAGAGCACAGTGCCCGGCAGTGCAGCGGGCTCAGGCACACCAGAAGTGATCCCATTCCCTGCATGGGCTGCGGGTCTGAAGGGGAAATTCCAGTGGGTGGGATTTGCCAGCCTCTCTTGCTTCAAGGGTATGGACCCTTGAAGAAGTCATTGCTTTTGCTTTTGCTGCCACCACCACTGCTGGATTGCTGCTGCAGACCGCCACTGCTCGGAGAGAGAGCTGTGCCATGCCCGCTGCTGCCATCATAGACGTGGTACTCCCCGTGACTGGGGCCGTGCCATGTGACTTCTGCCACCAGAGCCACCATGGCCTTGGGAAAAAAAGCCTGAACCTACTGGAGCTGCTGCAGGGGGGAATCTGCTTGGCATCCCGCTGCAACGGTGCTTTTATGGGTTTATACATTTGTAAGGGTTTGATATATAGTTTTGTTAACTTTCATATATACTCTCTGTAAATAGACTGTTCTAGTCTCTCCCCCCCTTTCCCATTTGGTTACTCCTGACAATATTATCCCTGCCCTCAGTTGTATCCCCTCCTCGGACCCCTCCTCCCCTATTCCATATTTGTATCCCAGCTCCCCCCTTCTTCTAGTCCTTTCCCTATCAATCCAAAGTTACTCGGTCCTGGATAGGGTTGAGTAGAAGGCCTCTGGCTTCTGCCCCTGTCTGTTACCTCCAGATCCCACCTTCCTTTGTCCCTAGTTGGTCCTTTACCTTTCCCCTCCCCTCAATCACACCCCCTAGAAAAGGTCAAGCCCGAGGGTCCTGGGTGCTCTCTGCAGTAGGCTCCCATTGCGACCAAACCCCCAATAAACTGAACTCTGTTCTACCTACTCAGAGAGACATTTTCTGCTTCCTTTAGCAAGCAGTGGCTACAGGTCCTTCATCCTGGAGTGCTGTTTAGGTAAAGGGCGAACTGACCACACTCAAGAAGCCTCTTGCGAGGTGTGTGGCAGGGCGTACCACCTAACTAGTGGCTCCAGAGTCGCCGGAGTGCCCGAGCTCTAAAGTGGAGAGCTGTTTGGTGCTCTGGTGCCCAGACATCTGCCCCGAGGCCCTCAAAGGTGGCTGCAAGCTAGCCTGGGCTAAAGCAGGGTCTGAGGAGAAGCCACCAAAGAAGGCACCGTAGCATCCCTCCACCCACCGCTTCTCAGCTGCTGCTGCCCTGCACTCCCACTTCTGACTGCTGAACTCATTGAAGCTGGCACCACTCATGGGGAAATCCTGAAACAGCTGCAGGCAGCTTGCTCTGGCCATCACCAACTGCGAGCTGTGAGTTGCGAACAAGTGCCACCAATTGCAAGCTCTGAGCCATGAGCCATCACTATCAGTAGCAGGCCACAGCACCACCTTCTGGCTGTGGCTGTGGCTGCACCAAAGAAAGTCCAGTTTCTGCTTCCCTGAAGGATGAATGGTTTTTTGGGTGATATTATTCTCTGCTATTGTTTGGTTGTTATTTTGTGTTATTCTCCATTTTTAGTAAAAGCTGTTGCTTTTTTCCTACACTTGAAAGTCTCATAATTTCAAATTTATGGTGATTTGGAGGGAGGAGTTTTATTCCAGGCCTGGAATTTATTTATTTATTTATTATTTAAGTATTTATTTATTAGCCAGGTCCTGCCTCCTGGTTTACATTATCTTTAAACCAAGACATGATTATTTCAGATGGAAGCAGTATCTTGATTTCACATAGTTAAGTCACCTTTTTTGCAATAACTTAGAAGAGTCTGTGGGGAAACATCCTTGCAGGGCAGTCGTGCTGCTTTATGCAGGAAATTGTAGAGATTCCCAGGCTGAGTAAGCAAACATCAGAAATACCACGTTAGTCTGTTTGCCCAGAGGCAGCGTTAACTAGCCACCCAGTGCTTTCAGTGCATGGGCTTGTGTTTCTGTGTAGCACTGCTCTGTGCTATACACTAGAGATCTTTCTTGGGTCACATTGACAAACTCATTTTCTTACTTTCCTGATTCTATTGGATTCATTTAATTTGGGAAGGTCTAGTCAGCCTGACATATCCATAAACTAAGTATATAAAAACCTATAAAGGTCATATACAATATTTGTGGCATTATTAGAGGCTGACATTCTCATGCTAGCTGTATCCTGTCACATACCAGTATCCTTGCACTTGTTGTGGAGATCTAATAATTCAGAAATGAGATGTGTTTATCCTTCTAGAACTATTTGCAAGATCAGCAAGAAACAAGAGAGTCACTTCATTTGCTGCATTAAAAGCTTTTATGGAAAGGCCTCCATGTCAACAAATTCACAGCACAATATTTTGATCCAGAACAACTGATTTTTCTTAGAAGAGAAACTCCTTTTTCCTTTGAAGTTTTGAAGTGATCCTGTTCCTTTTTCCCAAAGAGGGAATGAAATAAATAAAGTCTGACATGATAATCCTTCTATATTCACTGGATTTCCCAACGTAACTCTGGGTTATTACATTTCATGCAAATGAAAGCAGTTTTCACAAGTTTCAACAGTTGGTCACATTTTCATCAGTTCATAATCAATAAAGTATATTCATAGGTGTTTGCAGATATATATATATTGCTTCTTACTTTTGAATCCATGAAATGTGAGTACTAGGTGTTTTTATACATGTATTATTATTATCACTGCAACTTTAAAATACTGTCTTTTCAAAGATTGACATGGATTTTCATGAACCCTAACAACATTCTGAATGCATTTTATATTATTTTTATTCTTACAGTTTGTGACGTTGTGTTGTTTTTTTAAAAAAAATTCATCATTCTCCACACTGAATGCTTTTAGCAGTGTTTTTTTTACTTTGCAGTGACATTCTATTGTGCCAATGTAGAGACCTTTTTATATCAGTGAGCCTTCAGTGAGAAGTATCTCCAGGCATATTGCAGGCCAGAGCTATCTTGTTTAATGTTTGTGACAGAATATTTTTGTGGGTGGATCAAATTGATTCTGAGTATTTGCACAGTAAGTAGAATCTTTTTACATCAGTCAAGGTATTGAGATAATTAGAAAGAGAAGCAGGGTTATTGGCTACAAAAAGTCAGACATGTAGTTGGAAAAGTTTACTTTTTCATGCTATTTCAGGTCAATTGTTTTTCTACCTTTAGTTTGTACTGCTTTAAGTAAGACATAATCTTAGTTAGTGGGCAGATTACACTCAGAGTAGTGAATGCTTTTTCTTTCTTCCACAGACAGGAGTTCCTTTTATGATTGTAAGACCAATCTGAAAAGATGTTGTGTAAGTGAAGGAAGAAAGTACATTACGGATAAAAGAAATAATGGCTAGGTGTTGTATAGATATAAATTGAAGAACTGGACTTTCTCAGTTGGGAAAGTGGGGGGTTTGGTTTGTGTGTTTTGGGGTTTTTTGTGTGTGTTTTGTTTGTTTTTGATTTGTTTTGTTTGTTTTTTATTTTGTTTTGGTTTTGGTTTTGGTTTTTTTGTTACCCTGATATTCCTGAAAAGGTTGTATTTCTAGCATGCCTTAGTTAAATAAACACAAGTTTGTTCCATAGAGCTTCAAACATTGATGTGTATTGACAATGACTGACACAAAATTGGGATTTATAACAAGAAAAAAACCTTTTGCATTCAAGTATCTCGGATATATGTTTAATATTCAGTGACTGTCAAATCTGTCTAACTTGTCTAGAATGTGATAGTATACAATTTTTGAGATTTTTAGCCACATGTTTTTGTCATCTTAGTACCTCTAATTAAATCTTATATATCATACTACCCTGTTACCTGTTCAGAAAAAGTGCACATTCTTAGGGGAAAAAAATGAACAAAAGTAAAAAATAATGTCTTTTTTTCAGCTTTCTTCAATTTGAATGCTCAGTTTCTAAATGTGTAACAATATTTATATTTTATATTTAAAGAATGAGAGTTCATGAGCAACTAAGAATTATTTCTGCAGAACTGCAAATTCTAGTAATATACTTGAAAGGTTTTTGAAGCCTTTGAAGCAAAATCCCTATTGTGAAAGTTTTATACAAATATGGAATGAGGGTATGAGTTCTAATAAGGATAACATTGCTAATTTAGTTCTTTGTATATTGTCAATCCAATTTTACCTTTAGTGCCATCACAAGTCCTGTCAAACTATTTTGCCTTTTTTTTTCCTCTCTTTTAAAGACACAAAGGCATTGGTACTATATAACTTATGAAAGCTCAGGATAGTAACAAGTTCTCAAAATTATTTGGTTGCTATTTTCCAGCAAAATACCTGTGCAGATCAGAGTGTGAGGAAAATGTGATGTGTTACAGACTAATCTCAAAGAAACACTTAATACAATAATGAATGAAAGTTACAGGGAGAAGTGTATCTGCTCAGCTTCAAATATCCTAGTCAGCTGATAATCGTTGCTGCCAAAAAACCTGCCCTGGAGACTCCCAGCATGGCAGATTGAGAATGAAGCAGCACAAGTGGCCACACAAGCTGGGAGCTGGGCTGTCTTTAAAGAAGAGTTCTCTGACAGAGTTTGGATTTTTGCATGGGAGTATCAGCTTGCTTCCCTTTCTAGTGCCCCTCAAAAGTTTTGACAGGTTTGAGATATTCTGTAAAATGCTTAGATCAAATTACAGCAGCTTTTTGCTATACGATAATGTTGTCAGGAAATATTCACCTATAAAAATTTTTTTGTGTGTTTCCTCCAAATAGATGTTTTTAAAACAGTTTTGTTTAATTGTTTTCCCACTTTAGAATACAATTTGGGAATAAGAATCAAAAGTTTTTGTTTTTCAGGGATATCAGTGCTCTATAATGGTTCCTTACACAAAGGAGGCTCCTCTTGACAAATCCGTGTATCAAATTTCCCTTTGTTTTAATAACTCATCAGGTTGCCACCCTGTCCCCTGGACTTTTCTCAGTTCTAGTAACCCTTACAGGAAATGGATCACATGATTATTGTCTTTGGTATCTACTGTTTCCTTTTATTTTTTTTCTTTTAAGAAATATTGCCATCTGTTGTTTTCCAGATTATTTTTTCATATATTCTCTAATTTCTCATTCATCACCATCAGGTTTTTTTATCAGATTTTAATAATTTTCTTTTAAGAAGGTACTGTAATACTATCAAGAGCTTTAAGCAAGATAGAGTTGAAATGCAGTTATCTTACCGTCAAATGCTCTTGTGTAGCTCTCTTTTCATTACATTCTGAGTACATTTTTACTCACAATCACTTACCTCCCATTATTCTGCTAATCTGGAGTAATGCCATAGTGGTAAAGCAGAAACAGAGTTAACAGGTAAAGAAATTATATTGCAAGAATACACTGTGCCCCTCTATAAAGAAGAAAAACTCAGTGACCATCTTCCACAGTAGGATACTGTGAGCTGGGCCAATATTGCCCAGCACAGTCATATGCTATAGACCCCTAGAGCAGAGTCTGTCAGGCCACGTGTCATGGTTTAACCCGAGCCAGCAAATCAGCTGGGTTTTGGTGCTGGTGGGGTGGTGTGAGAAATAGAAAAGTCCTTGGCTCTGTGTAAGCACTGACAATGGTAACAAAAAGATCCTTGAATTATCAACAGTGTTTCCAGCATAAATCCAAAATATAATGCCATGGTAGCTACTATGAAAAAAAAATTAACTCTACCCAGCCAAACCCAGCACACCATGACCATGTAGCTCATAATCCTGGCTGGACATGAGTTGGCCTGTTCAGATGTCATTGTGCCAGTTCCCCCAGGGATAATAAAAGGTGTGTTTTTGTAAATCTAATGCTTGAAGATAAATCCAACTTTCATGTTAATATGGGTGCATATATCGCAAGAAGATGATAAATGATCTTTCTGTCTGTTATTTTCAGAGCCAAATTTTGTGTCATCTTACGACATTGGGAACTTTACCTACTTCTTCTTTCGAGAGAATGCAGTGGAACATGACTGTGGGAAAACAGTCTTCTCTCGTGCTGCTCGGGTGTGCAAAAATGATATTGGTGGCAAGTTTGTGCTGGAGGATACCTGGACTACCTTCATGAAAGCTCGTCTGAACTGCTCTCGCCCTGGAGAAATTCCATTTTACTATAATGAACTTCAGAGCACTTTCTTCCTGCCAGAATTGGACTTGATCTATGGAATTTTTACCACTAACGTGTAAGTAAATTGAATTATGTTTTATTTTCTTGCTATTTGTGAGAGCAAAAACTAAAACTTCTGAGCTACTCTCTTCTGCATATGCCAAGTAAACATCATAAATTCAAACTACTGTTTTGTCCAATCCACTGTCCTCTTATGAACAAGTGTCAGTTCCAAATGTTTCCCACATGACTTGCTGAAGAAATGAGAGGAGGAAGAATTCTTAATATTTCCTTACAGCAGGGAGCCAGTTTT
>WEIV01016439.1:14536-80020 GCA_013390005.1 Calyptomena viridis | reverse complement strand
AAAAAAAAAAAAAAAGAAATGCTCAGGAAGACCCCTTATTTCAATATACTTGATTTTATCCTTCCACAAAATAGTTTGAGTTGAAAAGCAGATGTGTTTTGAAGGGTAGGAGAAAAAAGGCTTAACTTTTGTCAGAATGAAACCACTATAGTTATCTGTCAAGGTAACAAGACATTGAGTCCTGGCTGAAGTATGGTCAAACTGTTGTTCTCTTTTACATTGTATTTGTGCTATTAGAACATTATCTGACAGAAAAAAGAAAGTAGGAGGGAGGGAGGTGGTAAAGGAAGAGTGGTCAGGATTTTATATGTTTTTATGTGCAAGGTGGACTACGGTCCCGAAAGAGTCAGATTAATCATCTTTTATGATGTAGCATGCCCTTCATTTGTCACCTTCAGAGGGTATAATAATCTGCAGTTGGTTAACAGTGTAAAAACAATTAAGTGAAGGTGGGTCATTCAGAGGAACAAAAAGAAAGGGGTATTTCAGGTAAGCACATATGCCTTGTTTTCTTCTTATGCACAGTCACCACTCCTACTAGGACAGTTTTAGTGAGCATGATTCTTGGTTGGGAAGTGGAAGGAAAAGTAGCATTAATTTAGTGATTAACAACAACAGCTTTTCACCAAGCTGCTTAAATATATTCACCATCATTCACCCTTCCTTAATCTCAATGCAATTTCATGAGTTCACCACTGCTCCTGGAACAGCCTTCCCTATCTTGTAAGAGTCATAAGATCTTAGCTGGCATGGAAAAAAATCACTCATTGAGGATTGTAGGTAGTTTTAATTACTTCCTGATCCTATGCAAATGAAGGAAAATAAGTCACTGAATTTGCTCTGAGTTACAGGCCAGAGCCAAGTTACCTTTCCTAAGTAGTGTGTTTGGCATTAGCCAAGTGACAAGACACGTTTAAGTAAGTCATGTTTCATAAGTAGACCATATCTGTACGTAGCTTTTTTTCCTATTGTAGAAGTGTTTGTATTGTCAAAATAGTCATAGGAAGAGAGTTTAAGAGAGGTTAAATTTTTGGAAGAAGAAAGCCTGAAAAAATGCTTGGATGTAAAAATCTTTTCACTTTCCTGACTAGGTGAGCAAGTCCAACCAAACTTATTAAGCTCTCCCTACAAAACTTGTATTAACGTGGTGTTAATTATTGTGAAAGCACTCCATACAGAATGGTACTTACAAACAAAGATGAAATTCTGATTGCTATGTAAAAGTGGTTTAAGTCTCTATCACTGTTAGTACACATCTCTAAGTCCTAATCAAGACTGAAATACTGAAGAAATTTATTTTTTACATGACCTGGCTGATTTTAATACAGCTGGTACTTCATCCAACTTACAAGAACAGTGACAACAGTTGTATCATGCCACTGAGCAACAAGCAGCTCTTTAAAGGCCAGAGCTAATGTTAAAAGTTGTAATGTGGCCTTTTACAACACAATATTGAAGGCAATCAGTGCTAACTGATCTCTAGGTATCATTAGTGATATCAAACTTCTGTTCTTTTGCAGATGGTGCCTTTTATTCCCTTGAATAACTTTCTGTTAGATTTCTGGCTCTGCAACTGCAGCAGTGATGTATACCAGAAGCTAGTCAAATGCTTACAGCTAGGTGTAACCATTTTTTGTGACTTGCTGGTGTTTTAGAGTACACACTTCACATAGATGGGATATATTCCTTGACTGAGTGACTGATGTCTTTCCCAGAAAGAAGGACTTTTCTTTCCTAGAGTCCTTATGACAAAGTATCAGTTCTGTTGGTGTAGTTCCAGAAGTAGGTTTATCCTCAGAGTACTCACTTAATAATAACAGAGAGAATTATGCGATGTGAAAGAGGACTACTGCTATGTAGTCATAGTTACATCAGACATTGTATTTCCAAGGCTAGATTATATTAATGGAATATTTTCCAGATTATAATACTATTGGAGTCCCAGTTTTGAGGAACATTGTTTTTCTTCAGAGATCATTGCTTTTCTTCAGAGATCATTGCTTTTCTCTTTAGACAGGGCAATGTCTATTATAAGACCAAGGACCATTTGAATTTCAGTGTACTATGACTATTCAGCTCAAATCTTTCCTGCTTGATAGATTCAGAGAAATTCTTCTTTGGCATGGTTTGTTTTTTTCATTGGTCTGACGTACAGAGCAAGTAATTATTTCCTGTCAGTTACTTACATGTCTTTCCTCTTCATCTGATCTCTCATTATGAATTTTTTTTTCCCTAACATTTGTGGATTTGGAGCAGTCACATAATTTCAGACTGAAAACATGGCAATAATGAAAAAATAACTGGTAAAGTTTTGCACACTATTATTTTGCTCATGCTGTAATTCATGGCATAATTTATGATATAGTAAAACAGAATGAAAATTATGACTTGGGTATGCCTTTCACATCACCCAAATACTTGATAAATGCTGTGAAGTACTGCTTTACTTCTCTGATGCATTTATGCTTGAGTAATGTGGATGTTTATGTATTCACATGCATTAAGCAACTTACTCTTTTTTGTCCTCAGTTGAACACAAATGTGCTAAAATTAACTGCCACTTATTTTGCTTAGTTTATTTGGGATTGAAAATTGTCCATGAAGTTAGTGAATGTTTTCCTATAAGGAAAGGGTACAATTTTCAGAGTTAAAATGTGGTGAGTTTCAAAGCAAAAATGTCTTTGCCATGGATAACATTTGATAGAGCTCTGCACTGTCCATTTTTGCTACTAAACACAAAATCTTAAGAAGCTTCTAGAACTGTTTGTGGTACTTTCACCTGGAATTTCTGTCAGACTCTGGCTGTGGTAGGACATGGAATTTCCTTTGAAAATTTGTTATGTCTTTATAACAAATTTTGTTATAAAATTTGTGAAAATTATAAAAAAAATATAGTCAGAAAATTATTTGGTTTGTTGGATGGTAGTTTTTCTTCTTCATGCACTGGGAACATAGGATGTAGCAAAATATTACTATAGTCCATTTGTGCTGGTCTGTCTGGTGCCCCTCCATATTGTTTAGAGTTAGGGAGTCTCTACAGTACTGCCTCAGTTGAGCTTCCTCAATCACTGGACATTCTAGTTAGCACCAAAATGGGACCTGAAAGTCGAATTCTGCACTGTCACTACAAGATATATTCTTGGTTTTATTTTCTTGTGCTGTAATTCAGAGAGTAAATCTGTTGGTTTTGTTGACACATATAGTAATGTTAGTTCTCTGTGTTTACAGTGTGGCACCATGGACCAGGGTTTGTATGCAAATCTGACTGAGCGAAATCTTCAAGATGCTCAAAAATTCTTTTTAATGCATGAGGTTGTTCAACCAGTTATTCCAATTCCTTACTTCATGGAAGACAACAGCCGATTTTCCCATGTGGTTGTGGATGTTGTGCAGGGCAAGGACATGCTTTTCCATATCATCTATCTTGCCACAGGTATGAACTCTGCATTATGAACTAGTTGCAAAAATTTAAAGTTCTGTGAATTAATTATGAAATATATGTAATGCACCTTGAACATCAGCTTTTCCTCTTTGACAGCAATCACCTGTCTATCTTCTACATTTTATGGATAGATGAATTTAGCTGTTTGCAATGTATTTCATGTTATATTATGAACTCAAATTTTGGTATCTATTTCCTAATCTCCTTTGAAAGTGTGAAGCCTAAGTGCTTTTGAAGTAATGAACATCTTGAAATTCTACAAATGGAACTTCCCAAGTTTCTCTGTCTTTTGGGTTTTTTATGTAGTTAAGGGTACAAAGTCAAGGGCCCAACGTAAGAAGATTTAGGATCTTCTGAAATAGAAGTAACTTTATAAATAGCAAATACAATAACTTCTATTGCTATTTCTGACTTTTCTGTTTACATGTATTTTATTACCTTTCCTTTTGTCTCATTTTTAAGACACTCATTATGCAGTTTTACACTCTGCCTTATATTTGCCTATTTATATGTAAGCCTATGAGTGAATGAAAAATAATCCTCTACCTAAAGTTGCCTTAGTTAGAACTGGTGTCTTCTTGGTTCAAAATATCAAGGTTCTTAAAAATAGCAAAGCTGTTGGAGAACTCTTTTTGCAGAACAGGGATGTCTTCAGCTGAGACTGAAATACGAGGCTGAACTAACATGTTTAGAGTCTGGCTCACAGCATAAAACTTAGGGTACTTCTTAAATATTTAGTCCTATGCATATAAGTAGGGAATCATCAAAGCAAAGGTTTGCTGTTGTTCTTGGTTTGTCTCATTGTGCTCCTTGAAAGTTAGGCAGTAATAGAAGGGCATTTGATAGGTGGAATCTATGCTTGGATTTCACCAGTTCTAGAAAAAACAGCCTGCTAGGTGGTAAATCATAGCATTTGAAGTTAAATCATGCCAGTACTAAATTTTGTTTGTATTGTAAAGGTCTCCTACCAGAAACTGAATTACAGAAACATATATTGAATTGGTTTTATAGGAAGAGACTACTACTGCATTGTGGGGTATTTATATTAAAATGACAGCACCAAGAATAATGTCTCTTTTCATAATTCTGACTGTCTTCAGTTTTCATTTTCCCTTAGTGTTTTACCTTTTACATTTGATTCGGTAAGTGAGGATCCAAAACCTTATGCTTCGTGGTTCATTAATAAATTGTGTTCAGGAGAGATTCTGTGTTATTTTTATGCATCTGTGTTCTATTTATGCTGCTTAAAAAGGTATTCATCTTATTCTCCTTATGAGGTATGCTTGCCTTTCACTTTCATTCTTCTCTGAACCTCTGGTTTTGGCCATTCATGGAAGGAGGATCTTACCTTAGCTGGATCTTTCATCTGACATCAGCATATGGTTTTCTGAAATTGAACAGCTTATGTTTTGTACGTGTGAGAAAGCACATGATAAAAACCTCATTCTATTCTTGATATTTTCTTGTCATAGTCAATTCTATTTCTACATCTATTTCACTGAATCATAGTAGATTTTGTTAACATTCCTTCTACCCTACTTCCTCTCAACTGAGTGTAAGTACTAAGGCTTATTTTCCAAAAATACTAATATTCACTTTTCAGAAAAATTACCTGTTGGTCGATTTAGTGATGACCTTCACAGTGCTGGGTTAGCAGTTGTACTTGATCTTAAAGGTCTTTTCTAAGCTAAACAGTTCTATGACATCTGCTGTGTATCCATGACATGGATAGCAACAGTCCAGTGTTCATTCAGTCCCTGAGAAAATCACAATTCTCTGGGCACGTGATGGAGAAAAAGGTAATTGGGAACATTCAGCATGGATTTCCCAAGGGTAATCACATCTGACAACCTGATTACTTTCTGTGGTAAAATGACTGGATTTGCACTTGAGGAGAGAGTAGTACCTCAACTTCAGCAAGACTTTTGACACCAACTCCCATAATATTTGTATATCCAACAAGACTTTTGACACCAACTCCCACAATATTTGTATATCCAAATGAGGATGTATGGCCTATGAGTGGACAGCTGGATGTATAAAACCTGCTTTGATGTCAGGCCCAGAGGATAGTTTTAATGCGATGCATAGAACTGATAAGGAAACAAGTACTGTCCTGTTTGGCATTTTTTAATCAATGTCCTGGAGAAGGCAAAAGAGCACAGTGTGCAGGTGACACCAGACTAGGGTACCAGCACTGGAGGACAGCGATGCCATCCAAAGGACTAAGATATGCTAAAGAGATGGGCTAGCAAGGACCTCACAAAATTCAACAGGTGCAAATATGAAGTCCCAAATCTGGGAAAGACCAATTCTATTAACTGATTGTGGCTGGGCACTGACTGACTGTCTAGGAAACACCTCTGCTGAAAGGACTTGGGGACTTTAGTAGACAGCAAGCTGAACATATACCAGGAGCGTACAAAATCACTGCAAAGACAGTCAATAGCGTCTTGGGCTGTATTAACAGGAACGTAGCCAGTAGATCAAGGGAGGAGGCTGTTCCCCAATTTTGGCCTCCCCCCAATATAAGAAGGACATTGATAACATGGACCAAATTCAGTGAAGGGTCTCCTTCAGCTGGAGGCTGAAGCACTCTGTCCTAGGAGGAGAAGCTGAGAGAACTGTTTTTGTTCATCCTAGGGGAGAAAAGGCTTTGGGGGGAGCAGCCTGCAAATACCAGCAGGGAATTTACATGGAGAGTGGTGACATGCTCTTTCACACTGGTACATGGCAGGAAGACAAGAAACTACAGCCAAGAATTTCAGACTGAATATAAAGAAAAACTTTTTCACTTCTAGAATAGTTAAGCAACAGATTGGAGTTCCCAGAGAGGTTGTGCAGTTTCCATCCTTGGAGGTTTTCAAGACCACACAGCAACCCAGTCTATGTTGTAGCTGTCTGTCTTTTGAGCAGAAGGTTGGAACTGAGATGACCTGATCTCTGTTCCAACCTAAGTTATCCTGTGTTTATCATATGCCAGTATAATATGCAAATTGGTTGGGCTAATTTTTATTCAACACTGTGATAATAGATGTCATTGTACTTTCTGCTGCCAAAAGGAAAGTGCGTTCAATTCTGATGTAAGTACTTTCAATAAGTAATTTGTACTTAGTGGTGTAAAGCAAGATGTATCCAATCCATGCTGTATGAAGTGTACATCACATAACTTCTGTAGCTATAATTCATTATAACATTCTTCAAAAATTGTCTTTTAAAATGCACAGCTGATACAATGGAAATGTAGGCGTATAGATTGGACTGAATAAAAATGAATGTTCTGATGTCTTTGTTATTCAAAGCAAAAATCCTACTTTTTGAAACAGACGGCCAATAGTTTAAGCGAAAGTTCTCTCTTCACCCTCTCACATTTAGTTACCTACCCACCCACAGAATAGAATGCAGTAGAAATCCTGGGAGTGTAAAAGTTGAATCTAATTTCACTAACCTTAAATAGATATAATATTATTTGAGGAGAGACTGGAAACAAGCAAACAAATGTATTAATCTGCTGTGTCAACAGTCTTAATTTCCTAAACATTCGCCAAATCATCATTCTGCTAGGAGATTCTGATGTGCTGGGACTTAACAGCTACTGCTCATATCAAAAGTATACTTTAGTACTTTGAAGACACATCTTAATCTTTCACTGCAGTGACTTCTAACACAGAACGAAGGGATATGTCAATTCTTGCACATTTTGTGTTGCTGGCTTTAGGCAAACGGAAATCCCTGGAACAGTTTTCAGTAATTCAGAAATAAAAGTCAAGGAAAGCATTCACAGATGTTCTGGACTAAAAATCATCTGTAACAATAAAAAAGTAAAGCAAGCTAGAGAAACACTCTATATTCTAACAACATTTTAAGTTTGAAAGGCTTCTTTCTTTGTTAAAAAAAAAATCCAAGCAAAATGTTGCTAGACATGTCATAGTTTTGTTTCTCTACTTTTTATCCCTTCCTCCTGTAACAATCCCAGTTTGGAAATTTAAGCTTGAGCTGGAAGTATTACTTTTATTTACAGCTTAAAAAAATTTTAAAGCCTTTTGGTTCATTATTGTCTACTGATTGTCATATGGAGAAAATGGTACCACACATTCTCTATGAGAATTTCTTTTAATTTAGTGAGAAATTAGGTGTTTTGGGAAAAGGGTTTACAGGAGTAGCATACAACCAAGGAAAAGCATTACCCTAAAGCATTAGTAAAGACCAACCCCATATAATTTAGTGAAGTATTATTCATTGGTTTTAAGTTACCCACAAGAGTTAAAAAAGAGGAAGAAATCATTACCTCCACAGGTTACATGTTGCCAGGTCTCAAAACAGAAAGTTGAACCCTCTAAAAATGGATGGCCTGTGCAGCTGCTGAAATATGGTTTGGCTACCCATGGCCATTCCCCCCCCCAGGGGAGACATCTGGTCCTCCAACCACTCAGTGCCCTCCCAGCCAGATTGAGAGATGCTGCAGACAATCAGGAGCTCCAGGGGGTGTGGTGTGGGTGGGCTGCTGCCAGCAGGCCTTCCTTGATGGACAAGCAGCCACATGGTTCTCAAGCCATGTGCTAATCCATGGACTCGCCCATCTCGGGTGCAGACCATGTGCTTTGTGGGCAGGTCTAGTCATAGCAGCAGGCCTGAACATGTGCTCCAAGCTGAACCATGCGACTGCAGGCTTCTGGCTCTGCCACACACACATATGCACACAGGGTGGTTTGTTCTGACCCAAATGGTTAATGAAGTGAGATTCAGATCCAGGATCTCACACCACCACCCACATTTTTTCCTCCATTTTATTTCTTCCTTTCAATTGAAGTGGCTACATGTCCCATGGTTAAAAACTTTGCTGATATGTAAAGGTTTCTGAAGCAGGATGCTGCAACAAGAGCAAGTAGCCCTTGTGTTGCAAAATGTATTGATTTACTAGAATGAATAAGAAAATTATTGGATATAGTGTCTACTTTGAGGGCATTATGAAAATGTAACGAATTAGGAGTTTAGAAAAAGTAATATTTGCACTGTCTGATAAGGAACTTTTAACACCATCCTTAAAAATTACTCCCACGTTTGTTCTCTTCTTCGGTCCCAGTGGACAAATTATTGTCTGTATTCTGATTAGAAATGGTATATGCCCAGGGGTGGATCTTAATTACTGGGATTTATAGTGTGGCATTGATGAAATAAGGATATGGCTGACTTACAAAGAAAGTATGAAACTTAAAGAAAGATTTATTGCTGGCTATGTTGCATGTCTCTAAAGAGTTCACTGAAGTGAACTACAATTTTTATGCCATAAAGGCAGGTTTCATCTGAAGCTTAAAGGTCATTAGAGGATATTACAACAGGTTTCCAAGAAGTTTTAGAAAGTGTTTTCCCCCCTCTTAAGAACACAAAATTATAGGTACCAATGCAAAGAATAATTCTGATGAAACACATACTGCAATTATAATGAAGAAGAGGTTTCATGAAGGAATTTCAAAAGACATTTTTTTGAAAATGCAGATGAATTTTTCACACGTTTGCCTTTAAAAGGGTTAAACTAAGTTGTAAATCTCCACAAATGTAACATTTTTCTCATGAAGCTGTGAAACTGTAGATTATGCAGAAACTAGTCTCAGCCTCCTGAAGAGATTTGGAAGTTTGCATGAAACTCAGTTTGGAAATGCTATCAAAACAGTTTATACTTCTCCTGTTTGTCTTGCTACATGGGAGTAAACTGATGCAAAGTACTCTATGATTTGATTCCTGTGTAATTTTATTTTGAAGTTCTATCTTTTTCATTTTGTTTTTGTAATCTGTACACCAAACTTTTTGCTAGGGAACAACCCTAAGGTCTTAACAAGAAAAAAAAATTGTGTGTGTGTTGTTACTAAAAATCTCAGATGAGATTTTGTCGTTTTCCTGGCAGACTACAGCTTCTGATCAAAGTGTACAACGTTCACAGTTTATTGTGTATGGTGTCAGAATATATGTAGTATGTGCGAGGTTACCAACCTGAAAGTTATAAGCAAATACATATGCTTATATGTGTTTCTCAAATGGTCAAGAGAGCAACAAAGTTTAAATTGACTGCATTTTTTCCAATTTGGTGCTATTCCTGACCATGTTATCTCAACTGAATTGAGGTTATTGGGAGCAATCTGTATGTAACTTCTGTGGAAAGGAGCTATAGAATTTTCATCTCAGTTTAAGAAGCACCTTCTTAGTCTAGAAACCACAATATAAATGAAATAATAATAAGGATCAAACTAGTTGTAATTTTGAGTCAGAAGCCAAGTGTGAAAGTGGTAGGTAGTCTATTTATGAGTATTAATTCTTTCTAGTTCAAAAAACAGAAACAGAGGAATCAGAGTACAGATGGATAATGAGGCATATGCACTGTGGCATACGCCTGTCATTTTTTAAAACAATTTCTCTTCTGTTGTTAGAGAAAATATAGTTGCTTTTTTTCTTATGCCTTTCCTTGACAAAGGTATAGTATGCTTTTACAGAGTTGTAAAACACCCCTGCAACGGTTTTAAAACTATTTTCTGGCAACTTATCCTTCAGGCCTTATGCAATGTCACTTTAAGAAGCTTGAAGCAAGGACACTCATCAATTACTTTGCCATCAAAAACTAGTACATGTTGGAAGACATCAGTCCTAAGGCAACATGATGGTCTTGATTTTTTTTTTCCAAAAAAATCAAGCAATAAACCATAAAATTGATAACCTTATTCTCTTTTGCTTTTGCAGTGATACTTACCTCTGATAAAGGAAAACCCTAGCTGAATTAATACTTTGCTTATATTATTACATTTTTCAGGAAACATTTTGCTGCAAAGTTTTAAAAAATATATAAAAGATTCCATGATTTTGTCTTCAAGAATCTAATGTTCACCTGAATTTATTCTATCCTTACCAAGAAGGCTTGCTCTATATTTCTGCTAGAATATTTATGTTATTTTCCATGTAGAGTATCTTTAAAGACAAAGAAGGATACTGTAAACCTTTTCTGGTTTTCTATGTAATTTAAACACAGAGATGTTGATTGGTTGCTGGCTTGTGTATTGTGTCATCTGTACTGGGCAAAGTGGTTTTAAAATGTTACTAAACGAGAATGGCCATGTTTAAAGTTCAGGCTACAGAGTTATAAATGATACTATGGACCTCTAGAGAATCAAACCCAGCATTTAAAGCATCCAGTAGTACTGATTTCCCTTGGTTTTATCACTGTGTATAAAGACAAATCATTCTGCCAGATCCTGTTGAAGAGATTGCTTAATAAATAGGTGGCTCTAGCTAGATCTGATTAAATTATTAATTGACAGCAATTTATATGTGAGAGTTGTAGTCCTTTATTTGGTTCACAAATTACCCCACACTTATTTGTAGTCATTTTTTGTTAATATAATCAACCCATAAATAGGTCATGATTTTGATTAGTTTGTTGCTGCTATTTGCTCATATAGTTTGTTCATATTTTAGTTAACATGTTCATGAATTGTCTGCTGCAAGGAGATGGTATTCTGCTTTCTCATGGGACAAATTTGAGTAGGAGAAGCCCTTTTTTTCTGTTCAGAAATTATCATTATGCCTTTATAATTGTCCAGTTCTGTCATATAGAGACTATAAATAAATGTCCAAAGAACATACGGTGTGTGCATTTCCATGCTACCACTTGAAATCCGAATTGCTGCAAGAAGCAGCTACTGGCTGAAGAACAGCTGCCTCTGCTTGCATGGGAGTAAGATAAATGCATGGGCCAGGGAGGGAAAGAGACTGAAAGAGCTGGAGACAGTCTCAGCCTTCCATTTAAAAAAGATCAGCTCCTCTTTATCGCAGGAGTGCTGAGCTTTCAGATTCTGTTTGACTACTTTATAAACTTACAATGGCCAAATAGCCTTTCCTTCTTCCTTTCTATTTATTTTTGAACTATCACCACTTCTTCCTGGAAGACAAACTAGACTTGATAACCCCTTTGTTCTATTGTTATTAGATAATTCTAATGCAGAAAATGTGAAACTGTGAGCAAAAGAGGTATCTTACATGATGCTCAGTTTTGTCCTGCTGTTTTCAAAGCTAAGATCTATTAGCATCTACATCTACCCTCAAAAGTCTCATTTTGCCCCTGAGAGCATTCAGTGCTAGTCAACAGGCTTGGCCCTAATTTTGAAAAACAGTGTTGGAATTAGCCTTATATCGGGGAGAAATTTGATATTTGAACCAATTGTGTAACCTCTGTTCACAGTATTCAGGACTCTTCCTGAGAGATGTGGGAAGGAAGCCTTCCCTTTGAAAGGACTTGATTTTATCACAACATTTTAGAAAGGATTAGGTAACTTGGCATGTTGCTGAGCATTGTGAACTTCTTTCAAATATTCTGCAAGGAAGGCGTTTCACTTTTAGAAAACCTTTCTTTTAAAGTGGACATGCATAGGAGTGATTAAATAAACCCCTGCCAACTAAAGAAGAAAGTGGAATAGTTAAATCTGGGGAGAAATAAATGTCCAAACTTTACAATAAACTCAACTTTGACCCTAAAAACCAAAAGATGGATCACAAGTAGGATTCTATGATATGTACAATATTTAGTGTGAGCTGTCAGTAAAGCAGTCATTAAATGGGATATTCTACTGAACTCATGTTTTTGTTAATGAATTTCTTCATTCTGCATCCCTTTTCTTGATAAAACTCCATAAATAAATGTAAATGTTTATAACTAAGCACATACAATCAGTACTGGAAGTAATCGTTAGGATTTTTTCCCCTTGTATTTACTCAGCTCTGGTCATAGAACAAGTCTTGGGTTGACAAGACATTCTTAACAAGTTAAATACTTTTTTAGTAAAGACATGCCTTATTTACCTTGTTCTACGTCTTGCAAGTTATCAAAATGTGAAGATGCTTTATTCCAGATATTGTGGTCTTTGTATGAAGAGTCCTGTAACCTGCAGGCAGAATCACAAAAAATGGATTAGGTTCTATATGCATTTTACTGTAATCAAGTCAATGGGTAAGGGTCATAATACTTGGAGCAGAGTCACTTGTCTACAGATTCATTCTTCTAGTTTTTCAGTTATTTTTTGTTTTTCTTTCTTATCTTGGAAATTTTGATCTGTAACTGTACACCTTTAGGAGGAATAGACATGACCACAACCAGAGTAGTGGTTAGACCGCTCGCCTACAATATATGAGGTGATTTTTGACTAACATGCTCTGTGACATTTTCTGGTTATTGCCAGATGTCTTGGCTCACAGACTATTATATAAAGAATATAATGTCATGTGATTGTATGTATTCTATCCTATGGTTATGGCTACTTTAATATAATAGTCAGAGGAGTGAGATGAACATCTTATGGTGAGAGGTTTTGAGATTCATTTGTCTAATCCTAACTTTGTTTCTGTTTCCTGTCCATTTACTTTCTTATTTATTTTGATTAGAAAAAAAAAAATCAGCATCATTCTTTCCTTCTGTATTTCTGAACAAAAGATCTGTCTTATGCTGAAATTGCTGCTGAACTTCCATGCCCCATTTAGGGGCTGAGGCACAGGGGCATGTACTGTGCAGACTGAAAATGAGTTTGAGTATAGTCCCTGAAACATTCTCATCAGCCAAGTTTGTGATGCTTCTGGATCTGTACAGTAGTCAGTTGTCTTTCTGACACCTCCAATAAAAATAACCACATATGACTTGGTTAAGATATCAGTCAAGGTTTGCTGTGGGTTATTGTCTGAGAAGTTTTCTCCACTCGTGCATCTAAATTCTGCTTTGGTCTGGGCACTGACAAATTTATTCAGTGGGAAAACACTATCATATTCATAACAAGCATTAGGTAGTACAAGGTATTTATTGTTTTGGCGGTATGAAAGGAGGCAATAAAAAATAGTAGGAGTAGTAAGCACTCCCTATCCAGTCAGATCCAATCAACATTAATACACTTCAACTTTGGAAGACTGGCAGGCATCCAGGGCCTGTATTTGATAGTAATTTTTTTTACTTTGTGTGGCATTCTTCACTGCTGCTCTGTGTCACATAGCAAGCCTTAAATCATACAAACCATTTCATCTTATGATTAATATCTATTTTTATTACTTATTCTACCACTTTAGTTAGAGGTTACACATTTCTTCAGAGATGCTCATCTCCACTATCTGAGAAGTCTAGTCCTAGATATTGATTAAATATTTCAGAAGATCTCTCCAAAATAAGGATGTTTTCTCTTGCTGTGAAGAAGTTTCTGGGAAATTTTTGTTTGTTTCATTGTCTGTAGCAACCAGTGCCCAGTAACAAACTTATTGTTTTATTTCTTTTCAGAACACAGAATATTGAAATTAAGCAACTCTTGATAAGTGTAATGTTTCCCATTCAGAACCATATGAATTCTTTGCTTCATGGCTTCAAGTTTTGCGTGTGTGTGTCAAGTACAGTAAAAGCTGGATGTTGCCAACAAATGTGGCTGTAATTACAATATAATGCAAAACAGGCATTTTCTTCAATAGGTATTATTCACATGTATCTCTTGATATTGGATCTGTTATCATCTCACTGTACTTACATAGCAAATATTTGAGACATCTGAAAACATCTAATGGGAATCTTGGTAAAGATAGTCTCGTAGAACATGCTCAAAGGTAAACGTGCATATTGGCAGGATCTGTTTGATTCAAATGCAGTAACTATGATCAACACTGATAAATGTGTACAATTTGTTTTGTCTGTAGGTTTGATGGTCCAACATGGTCTTGATTTTCAATTTCATTTTGAATCTGACATTGTTGAAGTGCATGCCATTTCTAAGCTGGAAAAATGTGTCCTTTTATGTGTCAAGTTATTTTAGTCTGATGCAAGACAAAAAAACATGTTTTACTGGCCTTCTTTGAGGATGCTGATTTCATCTGTCATAATCCTTGTAATTATTTTTTATTACTGATTACATTTGTAGACAGAACTTGGATAATTTAAATAAGAATTCAAAATGAGGTTATTGTTTGGTAAAATCAATGAATGTTTGCTCGATGTTGTTACAAGTCATTCATTGGTCTGTATGGTCTACTTGAGATTTCCTGACAACTCCCCAACGAAGAAAAGGGGAAAGAGTGTGAAGTACTAGAGCCAAACTTGAAATTCTTGTCCATCACCTCTTTGCCAAGTCCTGAGAAACAACTTTCTTTTCCCCAACTCACTAAAGCCTCATGTAAAGATTTTATGCTGTAGTTTTAACCATATCCTCTCTATTTAAACAACATTTCTCAAAACAATGCTAGTAACTAAAGTATTGTTATTCACATTTTAATATAACTTTCTGAAGGGGTTATACTTGGTATGGGTCAAGTAGCTATGTGTTGAGAAAATCTGATGCGTTTCTGTGGGATTAGTCTTGGCAACAAACACAGGAACACAACAGAGAAGGATCAGTCTGTCAATGAAGTCATCTGGATGGCAGCAGCATTTATGGAGAGTATGTAGAGCTGATGTTTTAATTCTTCGTAGTCTCCAGAATTCAAAGCCATCTCTTGCAACTCCTTGTTGAATGCTTGATCTGGGAAAGAAGGGGCTGCTGTGGATGGGGAGGAGCCCTCCCAGGTCCGCTCATTGACACTGTTTTAATCTGCATGCGGAGCACACAGTTCATCTGGCCTGCAGATGCAGGAGCACAGCAGCTCTCAAGCCAAGTAGGTAGAGAATTCAACTAGAGAGATGATGCCTTCCTCTCTGCTGCAGGGACTATTAAAACAGTTTTCAAATGCCTTTTCAATTAAGCAGGGAGTTCCCTGAAATTCCCCAAGGACATGGAAGACACCTATTGTTTGCAGGGCATAAAATCATACTCATGATTTTTCTTGACTCTGGCTAAGACTTTTCTGTTCTTTAGTTCTACTGTATGTTGAGGGAGAATAGAGTTAAAAAAAAAACCAGAAAAAAAACAGAGCCTGTCTCTGGTTTTGAATTTGTCATAGAATCAAGTCAGCATTCAAGAAAACAGCATAACAATAGAAGTTTTAAATCTTCAAGTAGGCAAAATGTACCTGTTAAAATACAGGCCAGTTTACAAAAATGGAAGTTTCAAGTTTTAATTTTTTTTCACTTTAGATGGTATTACTGTTCTGAATATCAGTTTCACACATGAAATCTTGAGAGAAAAAGCTGACAATTGAATCCAGATCTCACAACTTGCCAAATTGTTTCATAAAAACAGTTTCTTTATTAAAACTTTTATCATTGAACACTGATTAAATGGGATTGCAAAAAGATACACCTTCATAAAGTCTTAAAATATCTAATGCCTCATCTCAATAAGTAAAACTAATGTATCACCTAATGAAATGTTAATAAGTGTGTTTTTATTAATTATAACCTGTTGAGGAATTGTAGCTGCTATAGCACTTGCTTATAGGTATTCTAAAGAGACAATTTACTTCTGATTAAATGGAGTGCATAAACTCTTACGGACAGATTAATCTCCCCCAACTCATTGGCAAGCTGAAAATCTCATGTAAGACTGAAAATAGAAGTACTAAATAAAGGTGTGACAATAAGAATGATGCATTAAAAATACATACATTTTGAGATTGTTGAAATTACTTTGGTTGGTTTGTTTGTTTTTGTTTTGTGGGGAGTTTTGTTTGTGTTTGGTTGCCTCTTTTTTTTTTCCTTTTTTTTCCCCCTTTTTTTTTCTTTTTTTTTTTTTTTGTCAGACAGGAAGAAACAAAGAGTAAAATTTGCCACTAGAGTATATGAGTGTCAGTCTAACAACCTTAGAAAGTTTGATTTTCTTTGTGAAAGAAACAGACCTCGTTGATGTGGTGGTTGAGACATGTAACTCAGCATGTGTTTATTATTTAGTATAGGTTTTTGCTTGACCTTCTAGAAAAGACCAAGGGGAAAGAAGAGAAAAGAGATTCCAGTTTTAGGAGTCAGCAGCTTCAACTTTGTAGAAATAGTCTTTCCAAAAAAGGCATACTGCTTTGGTTTAGCTGCTAGTCACTTTGCATTTAGTCTAAGGTAAATCTGAATTTCTCTTTACAACTTGAATTTTCTCTTTGAAAGATCTTTGAATGAGTCTGACTGGACCTGAATTTAAATTCCAATTTGAGGCATGAAATGGCCACTGAGGGATGGTACACAAATTGCCCTGTTTTCTAAACTACAATATCTTTTTGATTCATAGGAAACCCTACTAGTGGAAATGTCATTTGTAATAATTTGTAATCTGTTATACTTTGAGGAGTAGTAGATATTTTCTGTACTAAAGCAGATATTTAACTCTTAGCATGGTAGTTACTGGAAGAAGGCTTTGCTAACTCAATTGCAAACTGACTATGTCCTTGATGCTTTTGAGACATTATAACACTTGGGAATTAAACCTACAGGGGATAGAAGCATTCTAAACATTATTTTTATATTTTTTAAAGGTTTTCTGTAGAAAACAGTAAAGTGAGGATTGAGATGGTGATTGTCCTAATTTCCATTGATAGATACATTCAAAAAATGTTGTATTTGAAAATGAAAACTAAAATTTTAATTTTTTGTTTTTTAGAGGGGAGTTTATTCCACAACAATTATTGGGATGTATATGTCATTAATTTGTATGTTCTTTCTATTTTACCAGGCATATGGCTTTGAAGAAAGATCTTTATTTTTTAATAACTAGTATCTCTATCAGCAATTTCTTATGCAGAAGTTTCTTTAATATCAATACTTCTAATTCCTGTGTAGAAAGGGTAGCCCATAAATATTCCCACCATAAAATAAATACATATTAAATTTTGACATACAGCCATGAGAAATTCCTAGTTGCAGAGGTATCTGCATGTCTGAATTTTAGAGGTAATTGAATTTCTCTTGGAATGGCCACTAGGGCATTAAGAAGCTTGCTAATAATTTTAGAAGGTATGCAAATAGATTGTGGGTAAAACTGCGCTTTTCAGATTCTTAATAGTTTGCAAATGAGTTAAATTATCTCTCCTGCTTAGAAGCCTGGGAACGTGTAATAGTCCATCATACCTCCTTTGTTAACCAGCATTATCAAAAATGTGTCTCATTTCAGCTTTAATTCAAATTAATTTCCAATACTGTAAGGAAGAACATCAATATTTACTTCAAATATTATAGGAGAGGGGGAATAAGAAGGAGTCAGAGCCAAAGATAAAGAACATAAAACTAAAATACAATGTGTATGCTGTTTATGCACTGTCTTTCAAAACTGCTGTTACATCCAAGAAGTGAAAAACAAAATGACACTAGATTGCAGAAATATGACAGATCTTACCCAAATAAGAATAATTTAATATAGGGGTTTTTTATATATTTTTCTTCTACTGCTTCCAAAGCTCTCTTTAGAGAAAGAGTCAAACCTTTTCTATTTCCTAAATGTGACAGCTATGCAAATTTTTTGTGCTTTGGAACAGTATTAGACACTAAACACTGTGTGGTATAATTGTTTGTATATAATTTAAAGGTAGCTTTTACTATATATATGTTAAAATTACACAATTTAACACTTTTTTTTTTCTTTCTAGTTTTCAAGACACCAGACAACTGAATGTCCAATTTTAAGATGGCTATGAACTGTGTATAGTTTGGCAGGAAGCAGGAAATTTTAATTCACTAGTAGTTGAAGTTGCTTTTTCTCAAATTTGGAGTCTTAGCTTCCCCATTAATTTTTGTTAATTTCTCTGTCTACTAAAGTACCAGCAGAGCAACAGTTACCATATTTGTTCCTGGACTTTCCTAAAAGTTTTTAAGGTGTAAATTCAGTGCTGTTTTATGGCCAAGGATCCTTAGATTATTGTTATTCCCTAGCAATAGCAGGAATACATAAACAACCTCTGAAATATGAAGCCCTTTGATATTAAGCATGGGAAAAGAATGATTTGGTTTAAAATCTGGAATCATAAAAAAACACACACTCTGTTTTTCTTTCTGGAATATACCTAAAGCAGGCCTGGTTTTATGTCTGTGTTTTACTTCACATGGAAACATAAACTCCAAGACGGAACATATTTTGTGCTAAGATCTCATACAAACAAGCTGTAAGATTTTTCAAGCCCCAGAATGAAGCTTTCTTTTTTTTTTTTAGATCTAACATCTCTTCTTCTACTTAAAAAAAAAATTCTTTATATACATTGATGATGATTATATACATATAATGATTGAGCTAAAAATATAACTCACGTGGTAAATTATGAAGATTTTTAGTTGTTTTTCAGTCTTGCAACTATAAAAAACAAGTAGGTTAAGAACTTCAGTTGGGGGTTACTTTCTTAGTTGTTTGTGTATATTTTCTGCAGGTGACAGAAACCAATTAGTATTTATTTTTGTTCCAGGTTTTCAGTGATATTAATACTGGCTTTTTATAATATCAGGTGTGTAACATGGATTATTGTTGCTTCAGTTAATTTATTTTACTGAAATTTAATTAAATGTCCATAAGGAATGATTTGTGAGTTTTCCAGGTCACTTGCATACTTTTTTCTCAAAGTGTCCTACCATGGAATAAGCAAAATTAAGATATCTGAATAAGGGAGGGTTTAAGCTTTTCTGTTTCATGTAAGTGATGGCACAGAGGATAACCAACATTTCATTTACCCTTTTTGGTGTTTAAGTCTTCGTATCAACAGAGCAGGACAATTTACAATATTTCTAGAGGAAATGCAACAGAATTATTTTTTCTTTTTCCAACTACAATATTTCATAGAAGCATTTTTTTATACAGTTACATAATTGCCTTTTTGATCTAATAAATGTGCTTTATATCTGTATTTATCTTAATATCCACCACTGTCTTGTTATCATCATGAGAATAAGGACTTGTAATAGCAAGGCACTCACAGTAGTTTATTGTTGAAATCCTTCTGAAGTTTATCACATTTTATTCTCTATTAAGCCTGCAAAACAAAACATGTTCAGATTTTTAACCTCCATTTTTGTCTGAAACTTGTAGACAAATCACATCTATCTATTTTGTTACACTATGAAGATATATTAAAAGTAGAGAAAAAGAAGAAATTAACTATCACACTGACCAGGTTGCTTAAACAGTGGTTTAGTTTTGAATGAAGAGACAAAAATATAAAGCTCTGAAAATAAAAATAGAAATTAAAAAAAAAATTAAAATCTATGTCTTCATAAAGCATCATAATTCCATATTCATTTTGGGGTTCACTTTTTTCCTAAAGAGTTAATGAATATACATCTAAAAACTATAAAAATATTTAAAGTAAAATTGTAAATTAAGGTGGGAAGTTTAAAATTAAACAATATCATTTTGGTTTTCTGTATCACTGTAGAACTACTACACTTACTCATAGTACACTTTTCCTTTTTAAAGAAGGGTTGAAACTCAGTCTTTCACTTGTCCTTTAGGCTATATTCTTGTATTTCAAGTATAAATAGAGAGCTTGGAATCCTGGAGGTAAAAGATAAGTTACAGAGCATGTTTCTATTATCTTATCTTCCAAATATGCCCTGGCTGTAAACCAAATTATACCCCACCCCATATGGGAAAACAGATTATAGCAAAGGCTGTAATTATCCATATTCTACTGATGATCTAACTAATTTTAAAGTTATTTTTAGTAAGGGCAAAAGAGAGTAGGTTTTAAATCAGATAATTTTCTGTGTACCATATGTATCTTTTTTGATGTTACACAGATTCCTAAATCCTAAATCCTAGACTTTCCCTTTGTAGGCTCAACCAGATGCTGCATTAGCTGTTTCTGTGTCTTTTTTTCTGTATTGAGTGCACTTAAGCCCTTATGCAACTTAATACTTTCTCTCAGTGGAAAAATTTTCTGCTGTTAGCCAAATGCACATTCTGCTTCATGCTGGGGCTTTTTTCAGTTCCTGTGGTGGAGGAAAGCAAATACTGATGATACATTTTTTCACAATGGCAGAGGATTTTTTAATCATCTTGCATTTTCTTTGATTTTGTACTATTATACATTCTGTTCTCTTATATGTTTTGTATTATTGTACATACACAAAAATCAATTTTATATTTGGGATTTTATTTTATTATTCTGAAAGACTTCTGCCTTGAAGATGACTCTAGTACTCTATTTTTTTTGTTTCTATGGTGTTTAATACAAGTGTTATATGATTAATGGACAAAATTAAAGTCATTAATTAATATAATTAATAATTAATATAATTTCCCAAAACCTATTTCAAATTAGACCCTTTGAAAACATACATAATTTATATTTATTTCAGTTACATTTTAAAATGTATTCACCATCATTTCCATCTATTAGACCCCCTGATTATTTATGCTGCCAGATTGCAAAGACTATCAATAAGTCTGCTTTCACATATTAAAATATACAGAGTAGTGTATTTCATGTATAGGTGGCATCCTACTCCAGTTACAAGCATCTCTTGAATGTAACTGTAGCTTCTGTGTCTTGCATTGACTGCCCCTTTCCTCTGCATTGACCACATTCTTTCATCTGCTTGAGACATCTTACTATTCTAAAGAATATTTTGTGGGAAAATTGAAAAGAAGGCCATTATTTACACTGACTGTTTATAATTTGCAGTAGGTTTTGCTGTTCCATGAGTTTTTCTTGGTATATGTGAGGAGATTTTCAGATCTGTTAAAGGCACCTTGTTGTGCTCAGAAAGTGCAGGAATATTCGCAAAGTCTTAAATATAGGCATACAACTGGCCTGAGGAGATATTTGAGACTATTATGTTTCTTTTGCTTGCAACTCATAGTTTAGAAGACAGCAGTGATTTTTTGCAACTTTAATGAAAGGTGATACTGTAGGATTCTCCTCTGAAAAACGGTTATTTGATCTATCTTCTGATGCTGATTCACTTGCTTTCTGGAGAACATCCTACTGTCTGAGTTAATATGCTTAACTACAGTAAAATTAAGATCAAATTAGGTTTTGTTTCATTGCAAAATATGGCAAGAGTTAAGACTGAAAGTCTTTCCCTCTCAAAAAGGAATGGGTAGAGATTTTTTCCTCTTCTTTCAAAGAGGTGAAATGAACTTACTTCTATACTGCCTAGTGATGACTTGTTAAAGATGTGTTTGCTTGAAGAATGAAGCAATATTTTGTAAATATAACAGCTCATATAAATATTTACTCTATAGCAAAAATTTGATGCAACTTTTGTGAGTGTCTGTTAAGAAACTCACAAAATTACAGTTATGTTAGCTTGTTGCATCTGCTGTTTGCTTTGTGTGTTCATTTTCTGTTTTCCTCTGCAGGTATCATCAGAGATGTTATAATTATTTCAACCTCACTCTTTCGGTGTTCTCCATTGCAGGCTATACTTTATACCATTTGCATATTAAACTTTACTTTTCAATTTTAGAGATCATCCTTTCACTTTGCCCCATTATAATTTCATTCATTGCAAACTGTACCTCCAAGCCTGTTGTCTACAACTCCATCTCAGGTTTTCCATTCAGTTCTTCGTAGTCTTCTATGCATTACATAGTAATATTTCAACTAGAATCTTTCTTTTCCTTCACAGTGATTAGATTTCTAATTTCTAGTTGCTGGTTTTGCAAGTCTCTTTAAAAGTATTGCAATACAAGCTAACAAAGCACATTATTTACTCATTCTGGCCAATGTCATTATCTTTTACTACTCCTGTATACACTTGGCCATCCTAAAATAAAGGCTGTCAGGTGTCTGGATCTATTCTAGTATGTCTTGCTTACAGTCAGGATGCAAAGGTGCTCTTCATTTGAATTCTTAAATGGTCTCTCTTTAGTATCCTTCTTAGCTATTTCTTGGCAGAAGTGGACAGTTAGTTTGATTATAAAACAAATATTCGCTTGAAAGATTATGACAGGTCTGAAACTTCCATGACCCTGAGCCATGCTCCAGACTCATTTCTTTCCCTGCTTGTCTTTCATTTTGTTTTGCAACTGTGATATGAAAATGGCTGAAAAAACAACGTTTTTGAGGATGGGACTCTTACAAGTTCTTTAGGAAATCTGCAGGCTGTGCGTAATGTTGCCCACATTGCAGTAGAATTGGAAACACTGAAGCAAGGCACTTGGCTTTTGAAAGTACTTTTGGAAGCACTGAAATCACTGGCTATGATTTTCCTCTGTAAGGAAGACTGGCATAGCTGGCATAAGGTTGTGTGCTAGTATAGTTTGAAGAGGTTGATAGATACATAGGCTTGCTACATGCCATATGCTGATGGACATAGCCACCAATTCAGTCTCTGACTGTCTCAAAGTTGTAGAATGAAAACAGATCCTCACACTAGTTTGGGCTCCCAGGCGGTCCATGCAAATTCATGGACAGGAGGAATTTAAAGCAGAGGAGATAAGTTATGGAAGTGTTGAGGTTTTAAGTAGCCAGAATTTTTTTATTAGCTGGGGGGGGATAGGAGAGAGGCTTCTTTAAGAAGCTGCTGGAGTTTTTCTCTGCTCTAAGCTAGCCCAAGGTCAACTGCTACGCCTCTGTGATAACATATTTAAGAAGGAGAAGAAAAAAAAAGCTAGGCAGAACATCATGGTGGCTTAAGAGAAAGGAAGGTGTGAAGTTTGATTAGTACCAAGGTCGGAGGGAAGGAGAAAGAGAAGATGCCTTAAACACTGAAATAGGGCCCCAGCAATTTGTGAGGAATCATAGGAGCAAAAATTTCGTCTGAGAACCCTTGGAAAGACTGGGAGATTTTTTCCACACTGGAACAGAAAAGTTCTGGAAAAGAGAGGCTGTGATCCTGTGTTTGGAGCAGAGGGGCCTGATGGAGTCCTGCAGGCCGTGAGAAGAAGAGATGCTGGAGCAGCAGAGCAGCATTTCCTGGGAGGACTGGTGGCCCGTGAGAACTTACACTGAAGCAGCTGAGCAGCCGGCACCTGAATGACCGGCACTTTACCTATGGTAAAGTGACTTACGTTACAACAATTCCTGGAAAGCTGTTGTCAGTATAATAAAAAGACCCCACAAGGAAAGCTGGGGTGGGACTCTCTCTTCTGAGCAGCAGCAAAGACCACGTCTGATTGTAACCCCCCCCACACACACCTGCCTTCCCGAGCTGCTGGGGGAAGGTGAAGGATCTTAAAAGGGAGGGGTGGGGGGAGAAAGGTGTCTGTAACAACTATCAAACTGCTCACCCTTAAACTCTTAAGCTCTGATTTTAGTAGTAGTAGTAGTAGTTGTAGTAGTACTAAATACTTAACATTCTAAATTAGAGCCTGTTTTGCTTGTGTGAAGTAGTTAATAAACAGTTGCTTGTAATCCTTATCACAAAAGTTGAGGGGTTTTTTTTCCCTTCTCTGAGAAATTTTAGGTCTATGTGTGGGCTCTCGGCTTTTAGCCAGAGTCAAACCATAACAGGAAGTCAGAAATAGGGGAGTTTACTGAGGCAGAGATAGATCTCAGATAACATTCTATTCCTTTCTGTTGAATTTGCATATGACCCACATTGCTCCAGGGAAGATTAGTGTTTCTTCCTGATAATCTGTGGGATCTTTGGCACTGTTCCTTCATTAAAAGCTGAGTCAATTACGACTTTCATCGTTGCAAATTGGGAATATTTTATTTCATTCTGGAGTAGTATGCTGCTGCGTGCCTAACCTCCAGACAATAACTTGAACATAAAAAATTGTTATTTTGCCCTCTACAATAAACGAGTCACAAGAAAAGCAAAATATTTTAGTTTGATCATATTCTCCTGTCCAAAGCTTCATTTCTAAGTTGAAGGTGTATGTAGGGATGTGAGAAGGAGGCCTGTGGTGATTTTTTTTGCTTCTTTTGGGGAAGGTGATGGCAAGTGACTAAGTCTGTAGATGCCAGACCCAGCACAGTGGCAGGAAGAAATATTAGTCTCTACAAGGAGCATATGCTGAATGTGTACCTGAGTTTGGTCTCATGCAGGAAAAAAATGACAAGCCAAATTCAATGTATCATGAATCGCACTGAATCTGTTGTCTGCCAGTTAAACAAGTGATATAGAGTTGTACTGACTGATCTATAAAGTGATACCAATTCATTTACATCTGTAAAATGATCTCATGGCTTCTTCTTCTTGTTCTTAGTACATTTTTGCAACTTCTGTGCTCAAAAAAAAAAAGAGAGAATCATTCATCTTTTCACTCAGTAACTAACTAACACAGTGTCATAGTTTAACCCCAGCCACCCAGCAAGTATCACACAGCCACTCAATCTCCCACCTCCGGGATCAGGGAGAGAATCAGGAAGGTAAAAACTAGAAAACTCATGGGTTGAAATAAACACAGTTTAATAGGGAAAGCAAAAGCCACCCACACAAGCAAAGCAAAAGAAGGAATTAATTCACTGCTTCCCATGGGAACACAGGTGTTCCTGCCATCCCCAGGAAAGCAGGGCTCCAGGATGTGTAATGGTGACTTAGGAAGACAAATGCCATCACTCCAAATTTCCCCCTCTTCCTCCTTCTTCCCTCCCAGTTTACATGCTAAGAATGATGTCGTGATGTGGAATGCACTTTGGTCAGTTTGGGTCAGCTGTTCCGGCTGTCTCCTTCTAACTTCCGATGTACCCCCAACTTCCTCACCAGCATGACAGTATGAAAAGCAGAAAAGTCCTTGATTCTTGTGTAAGCACTGCTCAGCAATAACAAAAACATCTCTATATGAGCAACCCTATGTTTAGCACAAATCCAAAACACGGCCCCTTACTAGCCACTGTGAAGAAAATTCACTCTACCCCAGTCAAAACCAACACACACAATTTAATTAGTTTAATTAGTATAATTAATTTTTGAATATAAATTTGGTTTAGATTGTTTGGGGAAAAAAGTGATAGTCAAATTGGATTTTTTTAGTATCAAAAATTTTAAATTTTAATAAACATTACAATTGTCATTTAATGAAAGCTTTTTTTTAAAAAAAAGCTCTTAAATACAGTGAATCCTGACAGATATGCTTATACCAAGAAAGGAGAAAAATGTAAAAAGCCATATGAAATAATTGTATTAAAAATTGAGAGGCCAGTCAGAGGATTTTAACATGCAGAAAGGATTTGATGTGATTAAAATCTTTTTATGGACAAAGAGGAATGCATTTTATATACTGAACTAAGCCTTTATCACTTATCTAATTAGTTTGGACAGATTAATAGAATTATATAATATTATATAATTAGTAAAGTTTTGTTACTTATATGTTTACAATCTTATACACAAACTTCCCCTATTCCTTCCAGTATTTCTCCAGGTCTTAAGATTGGCTGTTCAGTCTTCCTTAGGAAAATTTGTAAGACTTTAACAGTAATTAGCATCTTGGTTCTCTTCAGTTTTGGAGTTGAGGCTACTTTTTTGTATTTTCTTAAGGTTGCTTACATGCTGTTCCGTACCACTTCCCAAGTTTGCGAACTGCACACTGCCCTCCCTCAGCCCAGTTACCCTGGAGGGTACAGTGACTGTAGGGATGCCATCCCCTGGCCTTGGGTGCTTCCTGGGAGGGCACAGATAAGTGGCCACCAGGCATTTTCTGCCATGGATAAAACCAGTTTTTCTCAAGGCAGGGCCAGACGTGTCCTGACAGCCTACATTGCCAGCTCTAAACCAAGGCTCTGCCCTAGTGATGGCAAAACCACTATTTTCTGGGCTGCAGAACAGAGCTTCCCTAATATTTCTCTTGCAATTATTATCAATTCACAAGAGAAGTTTTTCAAGACTTCACATGACTAAAAGCTCATCTTAGTGTATATTTGCAGTGTTGGATCTTTAACATTTACTATTGCTGGTACATAGAAAATTGCATAATGCCGTTTTGGTCAGACAGATACCTAAAATATTTATCAGTATGAGAATGTGAGCCATTGGGTTCAGAAAAAATGTACTGATATTTTTAAATTATTTAAAAACTTTGCATGAGTGAATCATAAATCTCATTGAATATTCTGACACTGGTTTATGATGGATAACTGTCTTTCCTTAGAAATCACAATAAGAATAGAAGAGTGAATGCTAAAAGCTGTGAGTTTTCAGAGGTCAAAATCCAGATAAGACAGAAGAAGGAATGCAGCCTCATTTCATTGTTATAGTCACCAAGGGTTAATTAAGACCTGCATATGTTCGTATATATATGTGCTTTATTAAATGAATGTGATACATATCTAAGCCCTATAATTTTTAACACAAAGAATATTGAAACAAACTGGGGAAATTGTGGATTTTATTGCCTTTTAAACTGCTTTAAATATAGTAATATGTACTACAATCCAACAAGCTGAAATCAATAACCCTTGCCATGAATGTGCATTTATAGTAGCCAGACTTTGAAAGTTTTCTAGTGACTACTGCTAGAGTAGTCACTACTCTAGTAGTGGAGTATCTTCTGCACTAATAACTTTTTTTTTGTACCCATGTTGTACCCCATGAAAACACCCTTAAAAGTTTTCTAAGTTCTTTTTACTGTACTATAGTCAATGTAAGAAACTTCAATCAAAATACTCCCACATTCTCAGGCTTCATTGAAAACATCCAGCATGGGACAAAGATTTGTTTGCTGAATGACAGCAAGTAGGTAGAATTGCTGGTGCAATTTTTAGCTCCTAATTTTTCTCTTGCCTTTTCAGACTATGGCACTATTAAGAAAGTACTTGCCCCAGTGAACCAGACTTCAAGCAGCTGCCTGCTTGAGGAAATTGAACTCCTGCCAAAAAGTCAGCAAGAGCCCATCAGGAGCCTTCAGATCCTGCACAGCCAGAGTGTCCTTTTCGTGGGCCTTCAGGAACGTGTGATTAAGGTCCCCCTGAAGAGATGTCTCTTTTACAAAACATACAGGTATGAAGAATCCACTAGCTTTATTTGATTGGAGAAAAATACATGCAGAGGATTGCAGAAAAGTGGCAGGAAAAATGATTGCAAGTAGGAATCCAAATTAATTGTCTCAGAAATTACTTTCTGTTTACACTGTTTATCGGAAGTGTCTCTGACTTCTTGTACTAACTTGTTAGGGCTAGATGAGATTCTCAAGGAGTTATATTGATATCTAAGTGTCATTATGCAGATTCTGAATTGTGGATCAGAAAACCATAATAAAGATAAATATGCTACTAGGTAAAAGAGCTGTGCAGCTGACAGTTGTTCAGTCAAGCCAAGAGAATAATTTACAAATTATCACTTAGTTGCAGATAGTAGGACGGTAGTTGTGGAATTTAGAGTTCAGCACACAACTTTTTCTATAGGCTATCTGAAAATACTTCTGGGTTGCAAAACATATTATGAGAGATTGCTAATTCCATCTAATTAATTGTGTCTTCCTTTTGATATGAGTGGTCCTGGTAATTCAGTACAATTGTTTTGTGTTACATCAGACTCTGAACCAATGTAATGAGGTTTTGAGAACTGTGACAGAGGCATGTCAGTTTTTAGCTTGTGTCGGGGTAGGCTAGCATTTCTGCATGGCCAGGAAAGAGACAACACAGCTGAGATGAGTGGAGTAATAAGTGCTGTACCTTTAGCCAATGGTGAAGCAGCGAGATAACTCTCTACCAATTATGTTAGAATATGCAAACCTTCTGATGTGTATAAATACCTATTCTGTAAACAATAAATTGTTACATATTCGGCACACAGCACGCGTGTTCAATGTCGCTTTGTCCGTCCCAACCACGACATTATGGTGACCCCGATGTGATGAGGGGTAACTGTGACATTATGGTGAGCCTGATAAGAAAAAGGACCATGGAAGCAGACCATGGAAGGGAAGTTATCTACTTTTGACAGTTTTTTGCCAGCCCTTTTTTGTTTATGGCTTCTTATGTAGCATATTTTATCATTTTCTTCTGAAATAATAAGACATTCAAAGCTCCATTGGAAGTGGTGCAACTTTAAGGAAAAGTTATATATGGGCCAGTCTCTGCTTGGAGCTTTTTGTTGGCTTAGGGGCCTACATAGGACCCAGCTTCATCTTTCCTTGGTTTAGTGAGTTGAAACAGGATATGTGGTGGTCCTTTTTGGGTTTTATCATCCTTTTCAGTAATTAATGACTTGTATATTGGGAGGGATATATGTATACATGTGTGTGTATATCTGTAGAAGGAAAAAAACCTAATGACATGAATAAAAGCTAATCACTTTTATTGCATATGGTTTGATTAAGCCATTCTGCTTGCACGAGACAGTAAACATGTTGCTCTAAGCAGAGGAGATTATCTCAGCAAGGGAGATCAGGCTGTGACCTTGTGTTTCTCTAGGGTCTGTGTACCCATGATGGCAGCCATAAACACAGAGAGCTCAATAATATGGGTGTCCAAGCCTGCAGTTCACTTCAAACATTTCAAGGCTGGAGCCTTATTATGTTATTAGTGAGGTACGAACTTGGAAATTCAGAGATGAGACTTCCAGAGTACCTTCTTAGCTGGTGCCTGTGTGGAGGTCCCACAAGGTCCCTGGTACCTGTGCTTCTGTAAGGACAATTCCTAAGGCACATCAGTATTATTCCAGCTGCAGGGCCAAAACATGCTTCTGCCCTCCCAGGGTGGGACTGCTGTCTCAAATCATAGACCCTGTGTATGGCTGCAGGCTAGGCATTCCTTTCCTTGTTTGAGGAGTGAGGTCTAATTGGCTAATTTTAAAAATTTCTTTTAAAACGAAATGAAACAAAGTGGTGCCATTCCTATTTTACTATGTAGAATGTTTGAGTACTTTTTGAGTCAAATGATTCAAATCCTGCTCAAATGATAATTTATTCCTCTGCTCAGAGGTATATGAAGTCTCATCTACCACTGGAACGACTTACTTAAAGGGAGATAAAATCATTCCTCATGGGATTTTTCAGTCATATCTTTTGTAGTTTTATGACTCTCCTTGTAGTAATTAGATATTCATTACACCAAAAGGGTTGCCATCCTTGCTTTCTTCTTGGTTATAAAGTTCACCAGCAATTCTATCTCTGTTTTGTGGGAAAGGAGAGGATTTATAGATATGATCCAGATGAAATAAGGAATCTCTTTGTCATCTATCATTAGCGACTCAGGTTGTTTGGATAATGCAGATGTAATCTTTCTCTTACCTATAACTTACTTCTAGTTTGACTAGTTTTTTCCTGGCTTATGCTGCATTTGTGGGTTTTGAATGTGGAGAGAGTGTGAGTACATTACTTGGGGCTATAAATTTCTCTAGGCAATGAAACATCTGAAACTTGCTCACGACATTGCTGAATGCTTTAATAGTCACATTCTTCTGTTATGTTTCCAACTATTACTTCTATACTACAGCAATGGGTAGATAGAGTAATGGGTAAACCTTACCTAAGGTAATGCCCTGGGGCATTGTGGGGTGTTTTTTTTAATTATTCTACTTTTATTTATTCACATGTATCATACTTAGGGCTGTATAATTGTGCCAAGGCTATAGTCTGAAATTCCATCAATAATTACTAGAGTCTTTTCCCCAGATAAAGAACATAGATAGTCTTTAATACCTACTTCACATATTTATTGAGGAGTAGAGCATATTTGTGTATGAGTATCAGCCTTAAAAAACCAAAAAGCTGAAGATGTGCTAGCTCACCTGCTCTGTCTTTTTGTGTCAATGGCAGAGTGCTCAATGTCTAATCTTATCTAATCTCTTAGTTTAGGTTTATTGCTTAGCTTTCAGACAATGCAACTTTAGTCCCTCTGTTGAGGAAACTATTCCACAAGCTAACATCTCAGTGTTGAGAGAATTTTCTTCAGATTGTCCATTTTATTTTTTATTTCATTATTCCTTGTTTCTTCTTCCACTTCTAAAGCATGTGGTTGTTGCTTTTATTTGTAGTTTATTATGTCTCCTTAATTATCACTCTGATATGCTCTGCAAATTGTAAATCTGTTCCTCCAGCACTTTCCTTCAGTGGAGGAACCCTGCAATGTGCTGTTGCCTCTGACAGACATTCCTTCTGATTCAGAATAGTCCTATTTGCACCAGCTTGTGACTCCTCTTCTCACACAAACACTGTTAACAAAACAAACCAAAAAACCCACTGTAAACAAAAAAGTCACTCTTTGGTGGTTTAGGTGCAGTTCACTGCACTTTATTATTGTGACAGCAGACCCTACCACAGAGGCAGAGCCTGTTGTCATACCTGCAGTTTGGGTTACTCAGCACTTTCGATTATGCCACGATGTTTTCATCATTTATGAGTTGCCCATTCTAGTTATTTGGATTGACAGTTTTCATGAAGGGCAGATGGGGCAGATGGGTAGACCTCTGTCAACGTCAGAATACTTTTGAACATCTTGTCATAATCCTGCTGGTTTCAGGAGTCAGCTAGAGAAAAGTAATTTGGAATGTATCAGTACTTAGAATCAGTTCTCTGAAAACCCCTGGTATCTTTAAGTTCCAGGAGAAAGGAGCAGAGCAATTACCTAAGTGCTGTTCTCCTTGGGGAAAATCCTTAAGTTTTGACCAGGTTGTCACTAGGTATTGCAATTCACACATGTTTATCAAACTTTTATGAAAGTTCATCAACCTTATTCACTGGAGCTATTGTTGTGAATTCTCCAGCTCTCTGTACTTCAGAGTTGAGTAAGCCAAGCATGAAGCCCAACTGACTTTTCTATACCTGCTAAGTAACGATAATGTGAGCTAAATAGAATGATTACCATGAGAACTACTGAACTCTCTAAAGTTTCAGTTTTTGCTATTTACTTTGAAGGCTCTATGCATCTGCAGTAAGGAATAAGATCTGTAGCAGATGGGCAAAGACTGTCCCCTGAAACAAAGAACCAGTCAACTTTCTTTTATTGGCAGCTGCAGCCTTCAAAAGCAACCGTGGATGACAGTGATTTCTCTGAGGCAAATTTGTTGTTGTTATACTTTGCACTGGAGTTTTCAGTGCATTAGTCCTGAAAGTAGAGACAGCGAAAAGTTGTATCAGCCCAACAGTCTTTAAAGTCTTGCCAAAAAATGGTCAAGAATTGGTATTTCTGGTGGATTATATTTTTCATACATTTGAAAGGCTTGAAAACTAATCTTACTATGACATTGTGTCTAAGTAAGTAAAGAGTGACATCTGCTAAAAGCTGTACAAATAGTGACTTCTCTGGCATAAAAAATCCCAGCTTCTGAAAATTTCTGAGTATTGTTTTTATATTGCATTTACATACTATTGGGTCACAAGCTTGTCTTGCTAAGTAATGTTATCATAGCTATTCTACTGTAACTAATTTTTCACTCTCTGAACTTCATTATTCCTGTCTTTGTTAGCCATCAGTTAAGCAATCTCTACATACACAAAGGATAACTGTAGCAGTATGGTACTAAAAAGAGAAGTGAATTAACTAACATAAGAAAACAATAATTCTAAAATTGGTTATACTATATTTCATTCCTAAAACTCCAGTAAGATTACTAGATTAAGTATTTCAACCACTTTTGCATTCCTTTATTTTGCCCTAGCTACAGATTTTTCACCCTCAGAAGTACTCTCACACTCAATAGGAGCTTGTTTTCCTGGTAATAAGCATTCTATAACATTACATAGTAAAATAATTATTCCTATATACTAATACTATACAAGTTAACAACAATTATGTGGTCTAAACCATTACTAGGTGTTCATGTGTCCAGAAGGCCTTGACAACACATGGAATTGAAATTACTGTCTTGAAATAATCATTCCAAAATAGTTATTTTTGGATATCTAGGTGGATTTTCTGATTTCAAAATACACAGGCTTTACTCCAGTTTAAATCTGAGAAATACACTGCTGCATTAGAATGTCTGAACCACATGAGAACTGATCGGAATCAATGATTCCAGAGTAATATTCCAAAATCAGAATCCTCATAAATTTTCCAGATGGGAATAAACCATAATCCTAGCTGCAAAACTAGATTATAAGTATATATTAAAAATAGCAAGTCTTTTTTGGGGTATTTGATGCACTACAAAATTATCTTCAGCTGGTGTCAACTTATGAAAACACTAGTAAAGTCAGCAGAACTATGAAATAAGCACAGTTGTAAGTTTTTCTCACTCAGAAGAAGTAGAATATTAGTCCCATACTGCAGAGGGAATAAATTCAAGCTCTTTAGAACTGAGCTTGAGCCTTTCTGCCTCTGTGAAGATGAAGGTTTTTGCAGAAAGTGCCTATCTGTCTGGCCCACAAAATGCATCAGAGACAAACTGCTCATTTACATTTTGCTGCATCTGAAAAATTTAGTCACAACTCTTTAAAATGTGATCTATCTATGTATGTATGTAAGCATATGTATGTATGTAGGCATATGTAAGTATATATTGTACATTTTTGTCAGACAAGAATTTTACAGCCTGCTCCCAATTTATTTCTTGAAGTAGCCTTATGAGGGAAAGAAAAATGTCTTTTCCCTTTAGTTTGCAAGGATGTAAGAAACCCAGATAGACTCAACTACATATTTGCAATTCAGATTTTATTAGGAGGATATTATGTTGAACAAAGAAGTGAGCTAGGCAATAAAAATTTAAAATAGGCATGTGGTTTTCAAATGTAATGATGTAATTTATTGCTTTGTTTTAAAAAATATCAAAAGATTCAGGAATTCTAAATTCATTGTAGTTACTTGGTAAGTAAATGTAGTTACTCACAGGCAAGTTCAGGAGGTGGGGGTTGGATGAGTGGACAGTGAGGTTGATTGAGAAATGACTGAATGGCAGTGGTGTCATCTAAGGGTTGATACTAGGCCAGTATTGTTTAACTTATTTATCAGGATTTGGATGCCCCCTCAGCAAGTCTGCTGACGGCAGAAAGCTGAGACAAGTATCCAATACACCACAGAGCTGTGCAGCCCTTCAGAAGGACCTTAACAGGTCAGAGAAATGGGCAGAGAACTGTTTGAAATTCAACAAAGCCAAATGCAAGGTTCTTCACTTGGAGAAGAATAACCCCTTGCACCAGCACAGGCTGAAGGCCATCCTGCTGGAAAGCAGCTCTGCGGAGAAGGACCTGGGAATTATGGTGGACCACAAGCTGTCCATGAGCCAGCAGTGTGTCCTTGTGGCCACGAAAGCCAACAGTATCCTGGGATTCACTAGAAAAAGCAATACCAGCAGGTCAAGGGAGATGATCCTGCCCCTCTACTAAGCGCTGGTGAGGCCACATCTGGAGTGCTGTGTCCAGTTCTGGACTCCTCAGTACACGAGAGACAAGACTTGTCCTGGAGTGAATTCAGCAGAGAGCAACAAAAATGAGTAGGGAAGTGGAATATCTCTTATGAGGATAGGCTGAGGGAGTTGGACCTGTTCAACCTTGAGAAAACTGAGAGTAGATTTTATCAATGTATATAAGTATCTGAAGGGAGACTTGATGATTCTTGTGAGTCCCTTCCAACTCAGCATATTCTGTGATTCTGTGACAGATTCCTGATTTTGGATTTGATGAGAGGAGCTTCTGGGTTTAAAGCTGGTGTTCTTAGTGACATTGCAAGATTGAATTCTACCTAAATACATTTTGATTGTTTTACAGAAGTTCAAGTAAGAGGAAGCAACAGTAGTTCGCTCAGAGTGTCTGAGATGATTAAAGGATCAGATTTTTCTTAGCAGTACAGGGAAGGGTTAAGCAGGATCCTGAATATTTGACATGCATCTTAGTTTGAGCTCCTAGGACTTTATAAATTGTGTCCCTACCATTTATGTTTTCCATCATTCATCTATCTCTTCACTGCACACACACATACACATATATATATATATATATGTATATAGCTAGAAAACCACTAGTAATGAAAACACTGATAGGTACATTCGTACAGAAGTCTAGTATCAGGTTCATGTATTCGTTCAGAAATGGATAGAACCTTGCATTTGAAACATGAGTCAGGATTTTATCTTCAGTTTTCTCTTCAAATCTGCAGTGATGAATCTGGCTTCTGTGAAATAAGATGGTGACCCTATTTCAGTTCCTGGTGTACAAAGTGTCAGATCACAGTTGACGGTAATTGGAACTATGTAGGCATGGATATTTCATTAGAAATTATTGAAAGGGTCAGGAGACTCTTTTTTCCAATGTGCTGTGTATAGCTACCGACAGAAAAATATTTCATTGAATGGTCTTGGAAAAATCACCTCTTGCATTTATATATTGTATGAATAAAATCCTACATCTCAAGAGGATACCTGATTAGCACTTGCTATGTATGTTCATATGGGAATATATTCTTTCCTTGAAAGGAGATTTAAAAATCTCTTTGAAATCATTGGTATCAGGAGATAGCCTTTAAACTTAAGGGGTTTTTTGTTCTTTGGAGCACACGTAACAAATTCTTTTTAGTCTAAAATTGTATGGGATTTTTAATATATTTTGCTCTAAGTTATATTCAGTTCTGCCTTATTTTCTGTCTTATAAATAAAATCATCTCAAATGTAACTGAAGTAGAGCAGTTTTGCTGGCCTACTTGGTGGTAATTATAAAATAGGTGAAGAAAATGACCTGCTATTGCTGACTTGCTCTAGAGTGAGGTGACTTACAGTTCTGTTACTAGTCAGTCAAAATCAATTGTTCAAGTGTTGCATCACTGTCAGTAGGCATACTAAATCATCACAGCCAAATGAATGCCTTGCAGGAGAGACACTCAACTACCTAACATTTATGTTTGGTAAAAAAAGTGAAGTGACAATATAGAGCAAAATTAGAATCAATCAGTAGAAGCCAAAAGCTGTTGAATGTTTTTGCAGAGAATGCTGACTCACTACAGTAAGTGGTATCAAGAGTTCTAGAATGAACCAATTCACTTTTATTCCTGAATTTCCTTTCTGGACAAAATTGCCAGTTTTAGCTGTGCTGGGACAAATCATGTGAAGTCTTCAAGATGTGGGCTGGTGCCTACTGGGATTAACAGACAAAACATTCATTTTCATCTCTGCTGAAATTGAGATGTAAGGTAGACTTCCAGATACAAGATGACAAATCCATTACCCAGCTCTGCTATTTCCAGTGTCACTATCTGAAAAGGTCCTATCAGCTGAAAGAACTAATACCTATGTTAAAATTGATCTCGTTTTTCAGCAGTAGCATCTAAAATGGCTTTAATTTAGACTGAAATTGGGGAGGAGACAGAGATAAAGATGTGTAGTAACATCTAATTTTTTACTTTCTTTACTTACATAAATTGACATAAATTTGACAGCCATGTTGTACAGTTTCTTTTGTTATTTGATGTACACACTGAAGATGTTCCTTTTATTGCTGTCTCTTGGGAGAGAGATTCATTTAAAAAGAGTTAAAAACCCCCAAATTTTTGTAAGGACACATAGTTGTGACTTGATAGTATTTCACATTTCAGATAGAAGCTCTGATACTTTCATACTTACATGGTTTATTCTGTCTGATTTTCTATCCGTAAACTTCTTTTGTTATCTGTGTCTTTGTTTTTGTCTAAGCATAGTAAGCATAGTAGATAAAAATAATTAGGTGCTGTTATTCACAATCATCCCTCAAAAGAAAGAAAATGGTCTTATAAGGTGACATAATTAAGAAAGTAAGGATAAAAATGTACCCTCATAGTACCTTCCTTCTTTTAGTTTAAAAGAAACTGTATCCACTTTTCAGAGATATTGGTCATAGAGGGTTTTCTTATTTATTTCTTCTATGAGATGTGAAGTAGGAAGGGGAACAGAAAAGGATTATCGTGTCGATACCTGAGAACATGGCAGCTATTTAAGCCAGGTCGTGCCTCATTTTGTGAATGTATCTGACAAGATGCACTGAAAGAGGTTGATGATACTTGCTTTCATTTTAAGACAATTGTACTATTTAAATTTGACATCAAGAGACTGCAAAACATAGAAACAGGAACAATATGTCTTTATTAAATATATATATATAAAATAAGTATGTGTGTATGTATGTGTATATATATATATACATATATGACAAAACACAGAACACAAAGCAACAACTCAAGAACAAATGGAACTCGTGCTCAGAGGGCACCTCTCCTGTTCGGGGTAGTTCTAACTCTTCCCATCAGGAGGCACCAGCACAGCCTTCAGAGACAAAGGGAGAGCTGTGACCTAGTGAAGGACCCTGCAGCCACAACAATAGTGGCCGCGACAATGGTGGAGGCATCCAGGGCCCTTCTGCAGGGAGTGCAAGGGAGGCTCTCTCACCATTCCCCGAGGTGCAGGGAAGGGAAAAAAAACTCCTTTGCAGACGGTGTCTTCCCAAGGGTCCAGGGTGGGTTCTGGCATTGGTGGCAGTCCGCAGGGAAGCAATACAGGCTCACAGTGTGGCATAGGGGAGATGCTCTGATACCAGACAGTGGCAAACACTGGCCTGGAATTGGGAGTGAGCCAAGACCTCCTGGGAGCCGCAGTAAAGGCCAATGGCAACCAGGCAGCAGAGTTCAGCATGTAACCATGTGGCAAAGAGGACGGGCTTGAGAGGCAAGCACAGAGGAAGCAGGATGCACTCAGCTCCACCGAGTTGGTCGTGCACCAGCAACAGTCAACCCAAGAGAGGGAGAGGGGGTGCCTCTCTCTTGCGGGCTTTTTTGCATTCCCTATTTTCTCACAATGCCTTCCCCCCCACCTGAGATTGGTCCAGCTGTGTGTGGAGGTTCAGCATCACCACCCCCCTCCCTCCACTGCCTTTCCCCCCTCCCCCCACCCTGCGGGCGGCAGCCATGGCCGCATGAAACTCCGGCTCCTTGGATCCCGTCCACCAGGGGCAGGATGAGTGAAGGTGAAAAAGGCATGCAGCGCCCAAACCCAGAGCAGTTGGGATGGAGAAAAAAATTCCAATAGGATTTAAAATCCCTAACAATACTGAACTATCCTTTCATAGTATGTTTTCTCTGTCTGAATAAAAGATTTTAAAATTAAGCTTTTTACAAAATGAGACTTAGATATAATAATGACTGGGACAATCAATTTGTGCATTAGTACAAAAAAAAAAAAGATCAAAACTAAAGTTTCTCATGTGAGGAATGTTCCTTGGACAAAATTTATTGTTGCTTTGTTTGGAATAGTTCACATATTTAAAGGATTAATTTATGTATTCTAGTGTAAAGAAAAAATTATTGAAGACTGTTAATCTCTCTTATTTGTGAAGGATGTTAGCTTCTTGTCATTTGCATGAGGTTAGCTAAGTTATTAACTTCTTAATCATAGTTTCCATATGTTCAGTGGACCTTCTTAACTAAATTCTGAAAAGATTCACCTCATTTTATCTTGCTGCAGTGCTCTCCAAACCTGGTCAGCTACTGAAGTAACCGTGTTCAGTGTGCACAGAGTGATTGAACACAGAGTGATCTGTCCTAGCAGTACAAGAACTTTTATTTCTTCCACGAAACTAGAATCTCTTCTGATACCATAAGCTTATAAGAAGAGTCAAAGTAAATTTTTAGACCCTTATTTATAACTTCCAAGTGTCTTGTAATGAAAAGTGCAAGCCATTTTGATTTGCCTGAGTGGAAGGTAAAGTGGAAACAAAAGCAAAAGAGGAAATGGAGTCTAAGAGCAAAGTGGGAGGAGGATTAGCTTATTCCCATGAAAGAGGGGATGTGGTTCTAAGTGAAAGGATACTGACCTTAAAATATTTCTGTTTTTAATAAAAAGTTTCTAAGCATAATAACTGCTTTTATAAATATGAACACTTCAAAGCTAGAAAAGTGAGCACTTCTGTTTTGAAACAGAAGTTTTCACTTCAACATTAGCACTGCTAATGTTGCCAGTTTTGCATTATGCCAGCCTTTAATTTGTTTTTTTATTCTTTTCTCATAAAAGACATACTTTATCAGAGATATTCAGAAGGAGAACACTGGACATCCTGTCCTGCGAACGCTGGAAGACCAAGACACTTAAAACTTTCCATAATTTGCATTAGTGTTCCTCCTCACTTTCTAGATAATTAAAAGGAAGCATGTACAACCTGAGTTAAAAAAATGCTAAGTGCTCACAGCTGCAAGAACCATCAGTGTGAACTCTCTTCTAAACACTGAATCTCCTAAACCAAAAGCTTTATATTTGAACTGGCAGCCTAATTAGGGGTACCCACAGAGTTTTGACTATTATGTCTCTTATATTGTGCCCATTTTGCAGATGGGAGCTATGCTCCTACATAGTATTGACAATCCATGTTGCCAAGTGTAATGTAGAAATTAATTCTTTGACATTTATAAGCACTAGGAATCCTCTGCGATGGTATTATGGAATAGCATACTAGGAAATTACTAAGTCTGCATTTGGTCAGATGTTAAAGTGGAACTACATGAGAAAAGTCAGACATAAACAGAAATATTAATAAAACACATAAGTTTGTGAGAACATTTGAGGTCAGCAGACATCTCTGGTGGTTATCTGGTCCAAACTCTTGCCCAAGCTAGGCCACTCAGAGCCAGTTGTCCAGGTCGATGTCTGAGCGGCTTTTAAGTATCTCCTAGGAAGGAAACTCCAGAATCTCTCTGGGCAACCTGTTGAAACCTCCTGTGTTTCAACTGGTGTCCAATGTCTCTGATCCTGCCAGTGGACACCGCTGGAAACATCCTGGATCCTCTCCTTGTACCCTTTCTTCAGGGTTTTGTACATATTGATGAGATCCTCCCTGAGTATTCTCTTCCCCAGGCTAAACAGTCCCGGCTCTCTCAGCCTCTCTTCATAGCAGAGATGGTCCAGTTACTTAATTATCTTTGTGGCCCTTCAGTCAACAGATGTGATGGGAAAAGGGAATTAAAGAGAGAGTAATAATGCACATGGATTTGAGCGGAACAAAAATGATCAGTTTAGCATTTTTTAATACTCTAGACACAACTTTTTATTGTTTTTAAGTGTAATTTATAGGTATTTTTACAAGTGTTAAAACAATTGTCATGGAATCACACAATATGCTGAGTTGGAAAGGACCCACAAGGATCATCGACTTCAACTCCTGGCCCTGCACAGAACCATCCCCAAGAGTCCCACCATGTGCCTGAGGGTATCATCTAAACACTTCTTGAACTCTGTCAGGCTTGGTTCATGCTGTGACCACCTTTCTGGGGAACCTGTTCCAGTACCCAGCCACCCTCTGGCTGCTAATAGCTAACCTCAATCTCCCCTGACACAACTTCAGGCCTTTCCTTTGGGACCTGTCACTGGTCACCACAGAGAAGAGATCAGTCCCTGCCCCTCCTCTTCTCCTTATGAGGAATTTGTAGACTGCAATGAAATCTCCCCTCAATGTCCTCTTCTCCAGGCTGAACAGACCAAGTGACCTCAACTGCTCCTCATACAGCTTCCCCTCAAGGCCCTTCACCATTTTGCTACCCTCCTTCGGATGCTCTCTAAGAGCTTAATATCTTTCTTATATTGTAGTGTCCAAAACTGCACACAATATTCAAAGTGAGGCTGCACCAGTGCAGAGCAGGACAATCTCCTTCCTCAGCTGGCTGGTGATGCTTTGCCTGATGCCGCCCAGAACATGGTTGGCTCTCCTGGCTGCCAGGGCACTGCTGACTCATATTCAACTTGCCATTGACCAGGACCCCGGGTTCCTTTCCCTAGCACTGCTTTCCAGCATCACATTCCTCAGTCTGCATGTTCATCCAGAGTTCCCCATTCCAGGTGCAGAATCCCATATTTTCCCTTGTTTAACTTCATGTAATTGGTGATTGCTTGGTCCTCTAATTTGTTGAGGTCTCTCTGCAGGATTTCTCTGCCTTCAAGGGAGTCAATAGCTCCTCCCAGTTTTGTGTCATCTGCAAACTTGCTTAGTATCTCTTCCGGTCCTGCATCCATGTAATTTATGAAGATGTTGAAGGGCGCAGGGCCTAAAATGGAGTCCAGTGGAACTCCACCAGTGACAGGCCACCATTCATGATGTTGCCCCATTCATTTTTACCCTCTGTGTTCACTCACCCCATGATGTGCATATCCAGCTGTGTGGTGGACATTTTTTCCAGCAGGATACACTGAGAGACAACATTGAAAGCTCTACTGAAATCCAAAAAGATCAAGGAGCTTCCCCTGATCAACTAGGTGGGTTGCCTTCTCATATTCCTCTCATGAAGCCCCGCTGGCTATGACTGATGACAGTGTTGTCCTCCAATGTTTTTCAATACCTCCCAAAATAATGTTCTCCATACCTTTACCAGGCACTGAAGTGAAACCGACAGGCCTGTAGTTTCCGAAGTCCTCCTTCTTGCCCTTCTCGAAAATCAGGACAACATTCACCAGCTTCCGTTCATCTAGGACCTCTTCAGATTCCCAAGACTGCACAAAAATCATCAAGAGAGGCAGCAAACTCTTTGAAGATTCTTGGATGAATCCTATCAGGATCCATAGATTTGTAGGGATCAGAACAGAAGATCTGGCACAATTTCAGGGTTGACTGGGAGTTGATCATTCTCGCAGTCATGGTCCTCCAGCTCAGAACACTGAGATCCTCTTAATGCAACATCTATGTTGAAGACAGAGGCAAAGAAAGTGTTAAATACCTTTGCCTTGTTTCTGTCCCTGTTTGTGAGATGAGTATACTTATCCTGTAACTGGCCGATGATATTTCTCTACTGCCTTTTGCCATTATTATATTTGAAAAAACTCTTTTTATTCTCCCCCACATTTCTGACAAGCTTCAACTCCATTTGAGCTTTGGCCACATGAATTTTCTCCCTACAGCAACAAGCAGCATCTCTGAATTCTTCCCATATCACTTGATCTCGCTTCCACTGGGTGTTCCTCTTTTTGTCTTATTTCCAAGAGAAGATCACTGCTCAGCCAAATCTGTCTTCTGCCTCACCTGCTTGACTTCCAACATTTGGGAATTGCCTGCTCCTGTGCCCTTAGAAGGTGATATCTGAAAAGTGACCAGGACTGGTGGACCCCAGCACCTGCAAAAATATTTTTCCAGGAGACCTTAATAATTCCCTGAGCATCCTGAAGTCTGCTTACCTCATGTACACACTTGATGTTTTGCTGGCACTTTTCCTCCTGTCAATAGAGATTTTAAACTCAATCACCTTGTGGTTGCTGTGGCCAAGACAACCATCAATCTCCATTTCATTCATGAGATTCACTTTGTTGGCAAGCAGTAGATCAAGGAGCATCTTTCTGAGTTGGCTCCATTAGGACCACGGTTTTTCAGGAATCTTGTGGCCTGAGTTGTACCAGCTGTGTGATGCTCCCAGGTAGTTTCTGACAAGCTGAAGTCCCCCATAAGGACAAGGGCAACTGAATTGCAAGTGTCCCGTAGTTCCTCAAAGAATAATTCATTGGCATCATCACTGATGGGAGGTCTATAGCAGACTGCCACGATGATACCCACATTATTTGTTTGTCCCTTGATTCTTACCCAGAGACTCTCAACTGTGCCATTGCCACCTGTGAGTTCCGTACCTTTATTCTCACACTTCTATTACATACAGTGCCACCCCTCCACCTCTTCTGCCCTGCCTATCTCTGTTGACGAGCCTCCTCAAGATCCTGTAACTGTCCAATGGGACGCTTCAGTCACAGGTCTTATCCCACCAGGTTTCATTTATGCCAGTGATGTTGAATCTGTGGGACTGGGTCAAAGCTTTGAGCCCCCCTTGTTTGTTCCTCATGCTGGGTGCACTGGTGTAGAAACATTTCAGATGTGGTACATTGTAGCCAATACCTTGTGAAGCAGTTTGAGGGATCCCATTAGTGCCTGTTTCTTCATGTTTTGGCACACCATCCCATCGCTCATCACTGGTGAGCCTGGCTTTGCCCCTTTCCCCCTTCCAAACTAGTTTAAAGCTCTATCAACAAGCCTCTACAGCTCCTGTGATAGAACTCTTTTTTCCCTCTGAGATAGATACGTCCCATGAGGTGTCAGTAGACCAACTGTTGAGTAGATCATCCCATGGTAAAAGAACCGAAACTATATTATACTTCACTATAATGAAGCTGCATCTTTAGCTATGAAGATGCAGACCTATTACCTGGACTGTTAATATTTGTCCTATCATTAGCAAAACAAACATGCTATTTAATAGAGAAATGAACATCTAATTTTGTAAAGTGGATCTTTCAGAGTCTGTATGAAACTGGACCGCCATCCTTCTCTCTAACTCTTTTTTTTCCCTTCTCATGTGCTACTAACAGGGAATGTTAAGAGGAGTATGTGATGTGTAAGAGGTGTGATGGCATCTATCAGTGCCCCTTTGAATTTATTTTCAAAGATTTTACACCGGTGCAGAAAATATATCAGAAGGTTTTCTAATTAATTTCAAAGAGTGGACATTGTCCTCTGATATCTGCTAAAGAAGAGATCTGTAATTCCAAAACTGATAGAAAAGATTAAGAACTGTAACTCCTGAAATCTTTACTTGGAGCAGACAACATTCCCTTTTCATGAATTGCTGTAATTTTTAGTAATTAAGTACAATAATCAGTCTTGAAAACATACCATGCATGCAACCAGAAATTCAGCTATGTGCTTAAAAGAAATCCTAGCTTTGTGCAGGCATTCAAATTCATTTTTCTTCTGTTTGGTCATTTCATCTGTGCCATACCACAACAGAGATCAATTTCACTATCTGCCTATGAAATATGAAGAGATGCTACATAGTTATTTAGAGATCTTTGGTCAGTACAAATGAAGATAAATGTCCAAGTTATCTGATTGGTTTTCATTCACAGTGCATGCATTGGATCCCAAGACCCTTATTGTGGCTGGGACATGGTGATGAAGAAATGCACAACACTGGAAGAAAGTCTGAGTATGAGTCAATGGGAGCAAAGTATTACCATGTGTCCAGTAAGTCCAAATTCATTCATTTATTTCTTAAAACCTTTGATTCCATGCAAATTTCATGAAAATGAGCTAACATAGATTTTTCAAGCTTGGGAAACTGTATTTAATGTAACTTTTTTTAGGTCTTCCATTGGATTTTAGCAGAAAACTTATTTTCTTTTCTAATTCTTATCAAACTACTTATATTATAAAATTATTTAGAGTCGTTTCAAAGAATGGTTGTTTTTTACCTGTAATGTCTATGTTCCCACCTTGAAAACACATTTTCTAAGATTAGAGGTATTGACGTATTTTTCTGTGCAGGATTTTTCTCCATTATGTACTTTAAAAAAGTTTAATCAGTACTGGTACAATCTTTTCCTTCAGGATCATTATTGCTAATATAAAAACCTAAATAACTTCCTTAAAAGTCCATGAATTGGAGGGGTGAATTGTATGAGTTGTTTCACCAGCATAAATGACAGAGGTGATAATTATAATAAACTTAGTATTAATACTTGCAGTGGCTTTACACTTATCTCTGAAATTATTTTGAATAAATACAATATAATAAAGTTGATTTATATCTCTCATTTTTGATGTGGTTCTGGTGATGTTTTAATATTCATTCTTTTCCTTGACTCCAAAGCACACAAAAAGGTTTTTAAGAAGGATCTTCCTTGTGCTACTGAGCTCTTTTTTTTTGGAGACTCTTGCTGCTTTGTCCTTCTGCCCATGAAGAGGGAGCCTTTCCAACTCAATTCCACTTTCATTGCTAGTCAGGACTTCTTGAACTTCTCCCCACTCACCACTGGAGCACATACATCTATGAATTTATGCTCATATGACATTCATATTCTAATCTCCATGTATTTAACAATCTCTCTTTAACATCTTACTGACACTCCCCTCTCTTAAGCTGGGCTTTGTTTAGGAAACTAGAGGTGTGCAAAATTAGTATAAAGTTCTTCCAGCTTTCACTTGTGATCTCTACATGTGTTGCATCAGCTTCTGTTGTGGTTTTAAGTAACCAGAGTTTTTATTAGCTGGGGGGGCTAGGAGAGAGGCTTCTTTAAGAAGCTGCTAGAGTTTTTCTCTGCTCTAAGCTAGCCAAGGTCAGGCAACAACGCCTCTGTGATAACATATTTAAGAAGGAGTAGAGGAAAAAAAAGTCTGCGCAGAACATCATGGCCGCTTAAGAGACAGGAGGGTGCGGAGCTTGATTAGCACCAAGGTCAGAGAGAGGAGAAAGAGAAGATGCCTTAAACACTGGAATAGGGCCCCAGCAATCTGNCACACGCACACCTGCCTTCCCGAGCTGTTGGGGGAAGGTGAAGGATCTTAAAAGGGAGGGGTGGGGGGGAGAAAGGTGTCTGTAACAACTTCAAACTGCTCACCCTTAAACTCTTAAGCTCTGATTTTAGTAGTAGTTGTAGTAGTAAACTCTTAACATTCTAAGTTAGAGCCTGTTTTGCTTGTGTGAAGTAGTTAATAAACAGTTGCTTGTAATCCTTATCACAAAAGTCGGAGGTTTTTTTTCCCTTCTCTGAGAATTTTAGATCTATGTGTGGGCTCTCGGCTTTTAGCCAGAGTCAAACCATGACAGCTTCGTAGGTAAAAATCACTACACTGATTCTGAGGTCCTTGAGAACTTGTTCCTGTGTTCTGACTTCCTGTGTTTGACATTAAATAGTAATTTTTTAAACATTTTTTAAACAATTTTTAAAACTTTTAAAAATGTTTTTGTCTTGTCCACTCCTTTGCATCCATGCTCTCACATAGAGGTCTAATAAAAAAGGTTCATTTTTGATTCATCTGCATTAGCATTTGAGCTGAAATCAGGTGCAAATTTGAGGCAAATACTATGATTTTTCTCATCTACTATTTATTGGTTCACATCACAAAGCAGTCTTGAAGCAACTTTACTTTCAGATGAAGTTAAAGCACAAATGCTCCAGTTACTACAAGGCATTTCATCTATGGCTAGAGCAAGTCAAAGTAAAGCCCACAAAGCACACATGATGTATGTGTCAAGTCTTCAGCATCAACTTTTTTCTTTTCCAAATTTGCAGTGTATGTGTGCACCACTTGCTAATACAGACATAGCCATTGTCTCACAGGAAGTTCGGATTCAGTCACTAATGCAGTCCTTGCCTCCCTGATTGGCAAGTAACTAAATTCACTGCACATTATATTAATTATGTATTAATAAGTATGTGGAGTATGTCATATCTCCCTGTGGTAATTCCACAGGTTAAATGTGGTTATGTGTGGGTTTTACTGAGGTCCTGGTTGCGTTGCTTTCTGTGGATGGATTATTGAAATGTGTTACGTGGTTGATACTTGCATGAGCTGTCTGCCTGCTGTGCTTGGTCTTTGAATTGTGGCATTAACCCATATTTTCTTTCATAGATATAAAACACAAGGCCAAGATGGGGTGGAGGGGGAGAGAGGAATAACTTAGAAAGCATAATTCAATTCTGTTCCATTCAACTGGAAAAACAATTATTTAGTATCTATTGTATGACAGTTGCCTAGGGTATGGCAGTCTGGTCAAAGCAGGGGAGCACCTAAGGCTTGCTCAGAAATTCATCCACAGCTGTGAGACTTATACTGCCTATCAGAGATGCAAAGATTTAGTGAACCTAAAGAAACTTTGTAGTTAAGCAGATCGAGATTGCTTAATAGAAGGAAGATTTTAGAATTCTCTATCTAAATTGAAAACTTAATTGTGCTTTTACTCCTTTATTGCCTTAAAACTCTAAACATCAAGTAACAGATTCTTGAACAAATTTGAAAACTTCGTAGAAACTTTCCTTTAAAATAACACTGAATTCTGGCAAACTGCAATCAATTACAATTTTGGTTAGCAAGGCTTTAAAATATTTTTATAGCATTTTTATGTGCTGTATTCACAGGATATATAAGCCAAGATATAATGAATTTAGTTTTGTAGGCAACTGAGCTGTGTACTTAACATGTGATAGATACATTTAAAATACTGTCGTGGGCAGAACATAATAGAATATTTGAAACCTTCTACCCTCTTTGGGTTTTGATTGGTTCCAATAGCTTGTTAGTAAAATTACACTCATCATTTTAACATTATTTTTTAGAATTTTTTTAGATTTTTTTATATTAATGTATTACCAGTTTCTTCAAAACTTGGATTAAGAGAGGTCTGTTTATACACTAATTGCTTCCTAGGGACCCATTCATATGGCTGAATATTTATTAACATGTCATGGTAGAGCAGGAAGGGGACTAGGAGGGGTGGCTGAGCATCTGTGTTACCATATCTATGAATCTGAAGATCAGTTGTGTAAAATGTAGTTCTCTGGGTTATCTTGCTTTGATTTTAATTCTCAATTTGATTTTTAGGCTATTGTTTTAGCTGGCATGAGTTCAGCAACTCTTCATAAACACAGATAATAATTAATGCTATGACACATATATCTAATTTGAGCTTCTTCCAGTTGGTCAGATATCCCTGTTATTCGTCCAATATTTTTAACAGTAATGAAGTTTAATTGTTTTTCCAAAATATTTTCCAGTGGGACCTGTAACACCCCAGTATGGAACTTCAAGCTCAACTGGAAATATTACTTTTAAAAATATATTTAAGGCTTCAAAAGACTTCACTTAACCAAACTTTTGCAAAGCCTTTAGTTCTTCATTATCTTGAAGTCACATAAAGAGAAAACAGTAACAAGCTCTCTCAAAAGATTTTTTTTAATATAGTGAGAAAACAAACATTTTGTCAAAAGGTTTCAAGGGTAACATAACCAAGGCATTCTACTGAAAGCACCCAGCAAACAAAGACACAGTCCACAAAAGCATCGAGTACTAAGCAATTAGTAAACCATCAGTTTTAAGCTACCCAAAAGGATGGTACGGAAGAGAAAAGAAAGGGGTGAAATTAAAAGAGTAAAGAAAGAAGGAGCAAGACATTAGAATAAGAAAATTAGCTACCGGCAAAGAATCCTTTGACAGTCCATGGCTTTACATAATGGTGATAGGTCCCTAAGAAAGGCCAAGATGGAGCCTATCTGCCACTGTATTTATGGAGTTTGGCCACCATGGCCACCTGTCAGAGGTGGGACATTGAGGTCACTGATCACTCAGTGCCCTCCAGGCCAAAGTGAGGCATGGTACAGCCAGTCAAAGGCTCCAGAGGATGTGGTGTAGGTGGACTACTAGGCAGGCATTTTTTGCTTGGCAGCCTTTTCCACATGGTATTTGGCCACCATGTGCCTTCCATGGCAGCAGGCCTGGCCATGTGGCTGCAGGCTTGGCCCTTCCCCTAACACACACACACTCGCTGGCTTGTTCTGATCCAAATAATTCAGTGAGATTTGAATCCAGGATCTCACAGGACCACTTGCAATTCATCACTTAAAAATACACTGACATTATCAAAGAGCTTTTACAAGTAAAAATAATTCTAAAAATTGTTTTGTGTCCTTTTGTGTGTGTTTTGTTTTGGGTTTTTTTTTACATAAGAATACAACATGAAATGGCTTTATTTTTATAGCTGCGCCCAGAGAAGGAGTGTAGTATGGGAACTTATCTGAATTCATTAGCAGCTTCAGGAAATACTCCAAACTCACTGAATTCTCCACAAAGTAATCTCAAACCAAAGCTCTCATGACAGATTTAAGAACTGAGTCACTGAAAATGTGACCTTTATTGTGAGTACAGAGGCACAAATCAGAAAAATGAGGTGGGTGCAAAGAGGCTTAAGACAAAGGTTGATATTTGGAGGACATTAGGAAGGAAGAAAGATCTAGAGATATCTACAGAAGGGAAAGGGTGACAAAAACAGGGTGTTAGGGAAAGAAAGCAGAGTGTAGCTATGCCAGAGTAGTACAGCCATATTTTCTGATTGATTGTTATACTGCCCTTCAGATGTGTTAGATTGTGAAAGTTTAATGGGCATAGATTCTGGCGAGAGCTAAAAAGTCCCCTCATCACTACATTTTCCTTTCCTGTAGTCATATGATGAAATTGTTTGATATCACTTCTGACAGGGAGATATTCACAGGAAAGCAAAGCAGGTGAGTCATGGGAAACAGCAGAGACCATAGTGGGATAATCTTTGGGGAAACAGGGGGAAAAAAATGAAGAAGGAGAAATATGCCATCAGTTTATCTTTCTGAGCTCAAGCTTTCAGCTATGTTTTATGTATACTTTCCTTGCCGCTTAATATAAATGATGGTAATCATAGACTACTGTAGCTTTAGTTTATAATTGTAGGTGCAACAATAAAGATGTTTTGATGCAGCACAGAAATAGAAAGCAGTAAAGGCCTTTTCACATCCCTGACATTAATTAGTTTGGGGGACATATAAGTGTTAGTTTATGGACTATATATATTTGTTAGACCAGCAGTGTAAGAGAGAATTAATTTAGTTGTCATTTAACAAGAAGTATTTCCTGTTTTCTTAAGAAAACTGACAGTGTGTACTCTGCATAAACAAAGGTCAGTGAGTTATTTTCAATAAGCATCTATCAGTAGAATTCTGAAATTATGAATTATGGTTATGTCAGTTACAGCTGACAGAAGATACACATAGCTTTTCCACAGACAAGCTACATATGTGAAAATAGGTTGTGAGAAACATAATTAATAGTGAGATTATGGAATCTTTGCCACAGTGGAATAGGTCAGCCAACACCTAATGTGTCAGTGGAAACATATCTTGTGCTATAATCAAATATCTTGTATCTTCAAATTATTTGTGAAATGTTTGTTTCTCTCACCACTGTTAAAATGAGCAATATTCAAAATAACAAAGAGAGAGACACCATTTCAGTTATGACAATCTATAATGGCAATTCCTATTTCAATACATAAGCAAATATTAGTGTTATGTTCTTACGTATTTGATGAAATATGCATGACTATAACTGGTACACATTTATTTTCAACTAAGAGTGACTTAAAATGCTCTTTAGCTTGTGCTTGTTAATACTGTTGTCTTGAATGAAAGTTAAAATGTGGCAATCAAAAGACAAATCTCTTAGCATTTAAGTGAAAAAGTGGCCATCATTTCCATTTAGGATCACAGATTTGTCAAGATTAACACCTTGCTAAAAGGATAATGTGAAAGTCTGTATTGGTTAAGAGCTGAATTCTCCATGTCCTACCCCATTTTCTTTAGAAATTCCAGTAGCCATGGAAGCTGCTGGAGTTTCCATTAGCTCATTTTCTTTCAGCTGGATGGTAAAGATTTATTATTAAATGTGTTATGACTTCTCGATGGAATCATTCCAGTCAAGATGAGAATGGTCTGACTCTTCTAGACAAAGGTGTTGAGAATTGAATTCTGCGGGAACAAACTATCTCATCATGTGGGGTTATGTGTTGCTTTTTTCAGACATTTATAGGATTTATACATATAATTACATGTAATTTTTACAGACTGTCATATTTAAAACCACATTTCGCTTTTATGAAATGTTACTGTATTATATATGCTTAAAAAACCTGTTGTCAAAACAGGACACTCATCACGGAGATTTGAGTTTTATTGATCAAGTTTTGTTACCCCGGACTATTACAGTGTGAGAGAAACACAGAATGGTTTCGTTGGAAAGGGAACTTAAAAATCATCTAGTTCCAACCACCCTGCCAAGGGGAAGGACAACTTCCACTAGACCAGGCTGCTTAAAGCCCCATCCAGCCTGGCCTTGAACACTACAGGGCTGGAGCATCCGTAGCTTCTGCAGGAAATCGGTCCCAGTGCTTCACCATACTCATAACAAAGAATTTCTTCCTCATTTCTTCCTTATCCTCTGCTGGCTTTTCCTTTTGATCTAGATTTGGGTTTTACAGACAGTATGTAGATTCCATTTTCAAAGGAAAATTTTAGGAAGTAGGGAATACAGTCAAGAAGCCAAGGAGAAACTATACTGTTGACTCTCTTAGGATTGTAGGCAAGCATGATTGTGAAAGGTGACAGCTGTGATTGATTGCTGTTATGGCTATAGTGGTGACATCCAGTGGCTCAGATCAGTCAGAAGTTGTGGAAATTATGCAGCTACAGAAATTAAAAAGAGACTTTGCTGTATGGAAGTTGTACCTCTCCAGTGGAGACATTTATTTTTGGTGGCTGAAGGCTGAACCTTCATGCACTGCTAAATAAAGAGGTTTTATAAAGGAATTGATAGGCCTCACATAAGCTTTTCTCTTTTGTTTGTTTCCAGATGAGGAATCTGACAGTGGATGGACATTTTGGAACATGGTCACAGTGGAAACCTTGCACCCACACTGATGGTGCCAGTGTTGGCACCTGCCTCTGCAGGACACGTGTGTGTGACAGTCCTGCTCCTCAGTGTGGAGGTTGGCTGTGTGAAGGACCAACCATGGAGATTGCCAACTGTTCCAGGTACACAAGACAATTTTGGGTTGTTTTATTTGTGGTTTAAAAGTTTTTAACTTAATCAGAATAAAACCTACCCTTTGAAATCTCACCTGAAATCCATTGATCCTGTTCTGTGCATGAAAGGGCAAATGAGACATTAGAAAGTTTCTCTCAGACTTTGTAGGAGAGAGAACGAGTCTGAGGGTAAATAGTGATTTCAAATGCTGTGTGCCAAATAACATCCTCAGCTAATTTTAACAAAAGCTCTAAAAGGAAAAAAACAAAAACAATGTTAGGTAATATTGACAATATGATACTTTTTCTCAGTTCTATAAGTCATGCAACTTTTTTTCTTGAAGTCAGAATGGTTTACTTTTTTTGGCAGTCTCATATCACCATTGCAGTCCCACATTTTGCCCCGGAAAAATGTTTTCATTGTAGATTTCAGTTGTATCATATTATCTAGGTCTACTACCAAACTCTATATGACTTTTTAGCCACTCTTTTGTCTTCTTCAGGCACTTAACCACTCCCAGGGAAAAAAACCAACAAATAAAAAACAGTGAGAGCAGGTAGTTTCAAAGACACTCAGAGCACTATGTATTTAGAACTGCATCAAGAATTCATGTTTAAAACATTATACATACATAATTGCAAGATTAATCTTATATACTGGTACATTCAGCTTATTTTCAGTGATTCTTTCTGCTTTTTGTCTTTTTTTTTTTAACATCAGAAGCACATCATGGTAGTGAATAAGACTGATTATCTTATTGCCCAAGACAACTGCAAGCTCTCTAAGTGGAAATAGTCCATTTTAGGAAAACTATTAAAAAAACCCCATATATTATAATATATAACATTAGGTCAGGAGAATGATAGAAAAGGTAAGCATGCTGTGAGATACTTGAACAATCAAAAAACAGCTGTTGGCTGTCAGATGTAGAAGGGAATTTGAAATGTGATTTAGGACTTGATATTCTACCGTTGTCAGTATTACACTACTATTTTAACATATTACTTCTGTTAACACTGCTATATTTGTAGTTGATTCCCAGAATTCATTCATATCCAGATATTTTTTTCATTTTACCTCTTTGGTCAGACATTGTACTGATCTTACTTTTTTACGTGGATTACCAGTGATGGCTGATTTATTTTTCTTGGAAGTTGTTTTCTGTGTTATCCACCTTTATGACCCCTATAATATCAAGACATCAAGATGAGTGAAATTTAAATTGTTGATATTTGTGATAGATTACTTAAATAATCATGTCATTTTTATCACTGGATTCAGTTAGTCTTTATTTTTAAAAAAATGTAATTTCAAAATAAAGTAGGACAGTATTTTAACTTTTGCTTTTATGATGAAATGTCAAAAACTCATTATAGTTTTGTTTTCTTTTTCTTAATTTCTGTTTGTATTCTACCAGTATAGAAACTGCAAGCTAGCCATTCAAATGTTTTGGCAACTGCTGAAGTGCATAATTTTTGCTTAGGATGAGTTATGAAATGTCTTTTCAGATGTTTGGTCTACTATATTTTTTCTACAGTATATTAAGGAGGGACAGGAGTGACCTTTCTTAAAGTTTGCAAACACAAGGTACAGCTAAATTCTGTTAGCTTTTTTGCATTGATAGTACAAATAAGGTAATTGACATCTTATCAGAGTATCCTGTTGAAATTGAGAATTAATGCATTTTAGCACTTAATTTTAATTTAATACTCTTTTTCCTTTAGAATCATAGTATCATTTAGGCTGGAAAAGACCATCAAGATTGAGTCCAACTATTATAAGCACTACCAAGTCCACCACTAAACCATGTCCTTAAAAGCCACATCTACACTTCTTTTAAATACCCCCAGGAATGGTGACTTCCCTGGCAGCTTGTTCCAATGCTTGACAACCCTTTTTGTGAAGGAATTTTTCCTAAATCCAATCTAAATCTCCTCTGGCACAGCATGAGGCCATTTCCTCTCATTCTATCTCTTGTTACACGGGAGAAGAGACCATCCCCCACCTCATTACAACCTCCTTTCAGGTAGTTGCAGAGAGCAAAAAGGTCCCCTACAATCCTCCTTTTCCTCCAGGCTTTGATCACTTTCCTTTCAGAAGGGTTAGCAAAATTTGACATTTTCATCTCCCTGAAAACAATATGTAATTAGAAGTTATCTTCAGAACTTTAACACGGGAGTTTGCATATGAAGTTTACCCAGAATAAAGTGACCAAAAGCAACTGAATAACTTCATAGCTTTGTATTTCTTGGGTGATGGGGTTATTTTAGCAATTGCTGATTACAAAACATGGAATGATGAAAGCACCTTTATTTTGGTTCAGTATTCATGAAGAAATGGAACATGATGCAGTATTAATGACTTCTACAGAAATATTAATAGGCCAGATTCTGCTGTCAGTCACACCTAATCAGCCATTCGCTATGTATAACAGATGACAGAGCCTGAGCTTTTTATTCTACCAGAAATGGAGGCTGGACACCATGGACATCTTGGTCACCTTGTAGTACCACTTGTGGAATAGGCTTTCAAGTTCGTCAGCGTTCCTGCAGCAATCCAACCCCTCGACATGGAGGACGTGTCTGTGTGGGACAGAATCGTGAGGAGAGGTGACTTATCTTTTTCTTATAGTCTGTTTTAATTTCTTCTGCTCAGTTGTATTCCACGAGATATTTTCTCCTTTACTTGCTTTGGTTTTCTTTTCCCTTTCCCTCTCTTTAATGTCACTGCTTTACAGTAGCAGGTATTTCCATTAACAAGGCTGTGAGTCTGCCACAGATTTTTCATCTTTCACGTAGCTTCATCCATCCTGAGCCACTTGAGAACTCCTGGTAATGCCAGAGAACTGTGCTAAAGCAACATGCTGCCGTCCCTTGAGACCCTGAAAATTGATTCTCCCTGAAAATTAATTACACTGTGTTTGAATTGTAGCTCACCCAGCCTCAAGACCTGGAATTCAGAGCAAAATATAAGGTCACAGCACTGTGTTACGGATGCTTTGAGTTCACTTTTTTCTGTGATAAAAGAATTAAGCATTTCTATAACATGAAAGGAAGTTTCAAGGGCTTTGTTTTCTATTCAATAAATATACGCCATGAACTCAAATATCTTTTACTAAGGTTTTGTGCTTGAGCTTTTTAAAAAATTTTTCTATATATATTAACCCCTCAGCAGATCAAGTCAGCTCAAATTTTGATTTCACCACATACTGCTTTGTCACCAGACAAAGTATTTTGTCACTAGCTCAGAATGTCAAGTTCAGGCCTTTCATTCAATTTTACATGCAACCTATTGTCTCTAATTTTTAATTTGTGTTTGCAGGTTTAACAGGAATTAAATATTTCTTTAAATTAAGCTAGAATGCATTCAGATAAACTGCAATTTCTTTATGCATTATGTTGTTTCTAGAGGCATACCAGAAAGCTAGATTGCAGAATATTGGTGCAAGTATGTGGAGCCCTGTAAGTCATCCATTCCAAGAGATGTGTGTGGATACATTTCCTCTCAATATGCATTTAAAGCTTTCTTCAATGTTTCTGTACGGATGATGTAGTATCCTATGTTGCTGTTGGATGAAAATAAAATACAGTAGCCTTTATGATGAGTTTCAGTGAGGCATTTAATTAAACACCAGTGCTAGTATTTCTTCAGATTAAGAGATTCATTGAAGGAAGTTCGCATCACATATTTATGCATTAACAGTTCACGAAGGACTTGCTCTTTCTAACTCTTAGATGTAAAGAATCAGTATCACAGAACATCTGAACATTTCTTGCTTTTTTAGGGTCATGAATATTTACCGTTTCATCGCAGAGGAGAGCATTTTGTTATTTTGTAAATTGCTTTCTGAAAATAGGTTGCCCAACCAAAAAGCCATCACCACAAAACATAGATTGTATTTGCTATTACTTAGCCCTGTCGCAGCATGAATAACAGTTATTGATTTTCTTGAACTGAGAGGTCAGTCCAGGGCAGGACACAACAAGACTAAATATAGAAGAAAGTAGTTTAGTTTGGATAGACGTTTTAGTGATGGACTATGGAGGTTAGTAGTCATCATTCATTTTAGGCTAACACGGAATAAAAGTCTCATAAGAAATTTCAGAGAAAGAGATAAAACTGAGAAATATTTTCTTAATTATAGGAGAAAACATTGAGTGTTTAAGACAAAAGCACTTACAAAATGTAAAGTGGTACTTACAAAATGTAAAGTGGTACTTACAATGAGTTGAAATAATAGCAGCCCAGAAGGACTGAATTTTGGTTTGTAACAATTCTGATGGAACAATAGGCTTCTGTTGCTTTGCTTTTGTAGTCTGTAGGTTATTTATCCTTTCTCTCTTTGTCCAGTTTGGCAGCAATCTGGGATATGTGTGTCTGTGAGTTTACTGCAGGATGCCTTTTGCTCTCATAATTCTGTCACTGTTTCCTGTCTCCTTGAAACATCCTTCACTCTCACTGGCCCTGCACCTTCCTCTCACTCACAGATTGCTCACAGCTGACCTTCCCAGCTCTACCCTGGTTTTGTTTGTCATACATGTTATGTCCTGATACTTTTAATAGATTTTAAGTAGTTTGAATTCTTTTTTTTCAGAGGTCATGATAAGTTAGGATATTTTGTCAAATAATTTGTAAAGCAGCTAGAAGAATGAGGCATCAGTTATTTGCCAGGATTTTTGTCAATGTTAAGCCAAGTACTTGGATAAATCTTTTCAGAGCTGTGAAAAGCAGAGTCCTGGGAAACTTGCCAGCCAAGGCCCATCCCACTACCCTCAGAAGGGAAGCAGGGCAAGCCTGGAGACTGTGATCAGATTCAACCAAGACACTAGGTTATAGGTAATACCATGACAATGATGGAAGTCCAAGCAAGAAGCTACAGCATAGGCCATGGTTAGGGTTAGGTTAAATAAAGCTCCTTGGCCCATGGGTGTGAGTAGGAGCTCCAGATAAAGCTGGCTGGGGCTTCAATGTCCTCAGGGCTCTAACAGCTTGTGGATTGTTCTGAGCTGGGAGGGCAATAGAGTATTTATAGTAGTCCTAACTGACCATTGCACTTCTATTGGATTTACATCTGCACCAAATTTAAACAGTTCTTTTGGGAATTGAGCCCAGTACATTTAGGCAGGCTTACAACTATTACACGTGTAGTAACTCCTAAGAACCATTTACTGGTTTTCTATCCAAAGTGCCAATAAGCAACTTCTCAGATTTCCTCATTTAAATCAATTGATGCTTCTGAATATCCTAACATTTTACTTTCTTAATGACCCACCTCATATGTAAAATGAAAATATGTGTAGTCTTAGTAAAAATTTGAATTAGTTGGTTTACACATTGTGTGCATTTGTCTTTATAAATGTGCATACTCTAATCACCTTCACATGTTCAGGGGTATAAATATAGGATTCAGTTTCCATAGCCAATATCGTGCCAAACTTTGAACAGCTTTTCAACAGTGATTTCAGTAGAAATCCAGTACATAACTCCATAGAAAGCAAACAGAAAAGGCAGTGTATATCTGAGGTAAATTCATCTGCAGATTTGAATGCATGCTCATCTTGAGAGTATTTGCTCATGTGTTAAGAGCTAAATGTTTGTCTAGGTTATGTTTATTTTGCCTCATGAAAGCCATGATCCTATCATGGCTAGTGTATTGGGCAGCTCTGTGCTTGCTGGTTATTTCTTTGAAATCAATAGCAATATTTACCAATTTAAAGTGTTGAAGATAGGTTAAGCAGTTGCATGCTCTGCTGCTAAAGGAGGTGGAAAGCAGTTGAGAGATAACAGCAAATAGTCATATTACAAAGCAAGTTCCCCTTGTAGAAGTAGGTCAAAAGTGCAGCTGATGTGCATTAGACAAAATATGGAGAGGGAGTAAAAATAACATTATAAAAAAAATTTCCTAATCAGATAATAGTATTGTAGTTAAACTCCAGATGAAAAGACATCCTGATGAATTCCTTAGGGCCTTAAAAATTTCTGATTCTTCCTACATGGGAAATATTCACTGAAGCTGCTGGAAAACTCTCTAGATCTTAGTTTATAGAGTCCATAATATCCTGTCGTGACATTATCATGAAGTGAGAATGTTTGTCCTTTCTATGGATGATGCTATAGATAGGACCTCATTAAGTCCACTTGTCTCTCTCCTATCTGTGCAGAAATGAGGGACATTAAAATTGCTTTCAGCGGGTATACTTTTATTACACAGCAAAGAATAGAAAGAAAAAAAAACATCATGGCAATTAGAAAAATAGTCTGCAGATGAGGAGTAAACCTTTGAGAGCCCTGGATACTTTGGAATGTATAAGATTAGAAGCAGTAGATATTGTCACGAGTTTTTGGTAGAGAGTCCTCAGCAGACATTCAGGTTTTGAGCTTGTTTCCACGAGAAAGAGGAACTGCTGAGAGTCAAGTGCCTGCTCTGTGTAGCACTGCTTCTCTCTGAGCAGTGTGAATAAGCCGAGTTCCCTTCAGCAGAGCAGACTGAACACCACAAGGCTTTAGACTTGCTTGCACTCCCATGGATGTCTTGTCTGCTGGGAAGTGTGTGGTCCTTCTGCTTTCTCTGCTCCCTCCTCTTCCACAGAAGCCCCCGGGACCACATGCCCCAGCCCCCACCACCTTCCACAGTCTCCTGGGTGGGTATTTATGCCAGTTTAACAATCTCAGTCCAGTAGGGCGTGTGTGTGTCATGTGTCTGCCTTCAGTTAAAGGAATCTGGCATTCCCATCAGCCTTGGTATAATCTGTGCTTCCCAGTAAGTCACCACCTAGTAATCACAACAACCCACCACATAACAGTTCATTGCATAAGAATGGGCACACAGGGATCAATTTAGTTTGTTTTTCTTAAATACTTGGTAGTATAATATAGTTCAAAATTAAGAAGTATTTGTTTAAAATAGCATCTCTCTGTGGAATAAAAAGTACGCATTAGTAACTGTCATGCCTGTAATACTCAGTGCTGGATGGCAACACTGAAACAAAATGAATAAGTTGATGTTTTGCTAAAGGTTGAGATCTTTATAGCAACAAGAATAGTAATGCCAATTGTACTGAAATTGCGTGGTGTAAAATTTACTGTAGGAACTAGTAGCTGTGGACAAAACTGGACTGAGGATGTTCTCCTTTTCTCTCAGTATGACAATTCCTTTATTAGGGCATTTGAACTTTGGTTCACTACAAGGGGAAATGTGAAAGGTCACTGTATAAAGCCCACATTTCTCTAGGCTGTTCTCCCTTCTGACCTCATTGCAGTTAGATTAGAGGAGAGGGCAGCAGATTCACAGATTCGAGTTTCTTGCATTGCATGTTTTTTTGAATTACTGTAAAATGTTAGCCCTGTGGGTCCTGGGAAAAAAAATTAGGAGGGGAAGAAAGAGCAAAAGGGAAAAAGGGTTGCTGAGTCACTTGAAATGCATCCAAGAACAGATATAATAAAATTTGGCTCAAAGCCCCTTGCTGTAGCACAGCTCTCAAAGATCAATTGCAGGGATGTCTCTAGCTGTGAAAACACACCTGATGTTTTTAGAGGCTGGCTGGCTAGCTGAAATGAAAATAAAATTCTACTTGTATGCTGTGATGGTTTTTGGTTTTTTCTTTTCCTGAAAAAAAAGAAAAATTGACACTTCTGGTGTTGGCTTTAAAAAAAAAATGTTTCCTAAACTGAAGTAGTTTCTGTAGGGATTTTAAGGCTTTTTTTCAGTTGCATTTTTAAATAGTATTTGTTCACTGAATTGCCAGGCCTTTGAAGTGCTTACAGTGTCAGTTATTAGGTTTCTCTTCTGTTTCCTGCTTAAGTGAGAGAGTGGGTGGTAGGGCACATAGGCACTGAAAGACTAATCTAAGTGAGATCTGTCACACCTAACTTCAGATGTTCGCAAGTGTAAGTGCTTATGCATGAGTCAGGTGTCTGAACTTCCAGCATGATCTGTAGAAATCTAGTCAGTATAGGCTGTGCCCACAACTGTATATTCCTAAATTTCTACAAATTAATCCTTCTAGTCTCCACAGTATGTATTGAAAAAAAAATCAATTTTCTGTAATGGAAGCATGCATGTCTGTCTCCTGTGTAGCATTTATAGTCAATGAAAAGAAATCTGTACATTGAGTATTTATATGGCCTACATTAGACTAATGAAATTATGCAAAATATGCACTAATTTGACTAAATAAATGCTGATGTTAAGTAAATGCACATTCTCAACAAATGATCACGGAGACAAACTATCACAAACATTCACTGGCTGCATGTGACAAAGAATGTTTGCAGTTGTTGGAGTTTTAGGGAAAGTTATACAGGCGCAGAACATTCTTATGCGTATTTAATGATGGCATAATGCGAACTGTGAATTGCAAATATTGAGCATGAAGAAGGGGAAAAAAAAGTGGTTTATGTATAAGCTACTGCTGAAAAACATCTACCCAAATCACTCACTGAAGAATTTTGAGACATCAGATTCATAAATATTGAGGGTTGGGGAGTTTTTCCTCAGTTTGCTGAGGAAAGGTCAATACAAGCTGTTAATAATTTTCTTAGCTATACAGAAACAGAAAACTATCACCCCCTTATTTACGCAAATCCCAGCTTTAAAATTTTGATGGAGTTGCTCAGATCTATACTGTAACAGATTGATTTGTTTGTTCAAGACAGTCAGTAGATGGAACAAGAGCTACGCAGGCACATCAATAAAATATTAGAACATTCCTACAGTCTGTTTTCTGACTATCTGCTGTTGCTTTGTTTTATCTGAAGTGACAGCTTGGCCTCTTAAAGATCCCTCATCATACTTGCTGGTGGCCCAAATCCTTTGGACCTGTATAGAGGTTCCCTAAAAAGCAGCATATGCTATATCTAGAGTTATTGGATGGCACACTCAAAAAATGAGGAATCTTAGGTTTTTACAAAAAATGAAAAATTGTTTAAATTTAGGACCTTCCCACATGTCTGAACATCTTGTTACAATAATGACAGTTCAATAGTAAAATATTTCTTCTACCCTCAAGAACCTGCTAGGGCCCTGAATCAGTTTGTAGCCCACTGGGAAATCCTTCAAGGATTATAATAGCTAGAAGCACCCTTTAAAAGATAAAGTAATAACATTGTGAAAACAGTACACTTTTTTATGCCTAGAATTGATGTTTTAACTTTTATTTTGCCCATAAAAGCAGAGACGCTGTGGAAAGCAAAAAGTGTGTTTAGCTTTCTGAAGAAGAGAAAGATGAATCCTAATCAATTTTTAGCTGGAGACTGATAAAAGACTGCCTGCATAAATATTTGATTGTCCCAGATGTATAGCCACAACTGGTTTTAATAAAGTAGTTTTCACTCTTGCTTAGATGCTTGCAGTAAAATGGCATGGTTACATTGCATGGATTGTATAAAGTCACTGAAGAAAGCAAACAAAAGCTTCAACCATGCAATTGCAGCCTGAAAAAAACCAAACTCTCAAATGTTTAAACACTGTTCAGTGTGACAACTGTTAGTTCAGTGCTTTATGAATAGGGAGAGGCCCTTTGTATAAAATATTTCCCTGTACAAACATCTGTCTGAATTATGCAAATGAGGGACTTTTGGGGAAGGTCTTGTCTTGATAATAAATAGATTCTTTGCCTCCTTGTTTGTCTTTTCCCACAGGTACTGCAACGAGCATTTGTTGTGCCCCCCTCATGTATTTTGGACCAGTTGGGGTCCATGGGAGCGCTGCACTGCTCAGTGTGGAGGAGGGATCCAGGCACGACGTAGGACATGTGAAAATGGTCCTGACTGTCCTGGCTGCAGCATGGTAAGTGATTTTCAGCTTTCCCTTCAACCGGTATCTATGGCCATATGCCATGGATGCCTCTATGTCATAGAATCATAAAGTCATTTAAACTGGAAAAGACCTCTAAGATCATCAAGTCCAACCATCAATCCAGCTCTGCCAAGTCCACCTTTAAACTGTGTCCCCAAGTGCCACATGTACATATGTTTTAAATATCTCCAGGGATGGTGACTCCACCACTTCCTTAGACAGACTGTTCTGGTGCTTGACAACCCTTTCAGTGAAGAAATTTTTCCTAATAGCCAATCTAAACCTCCTCTGGCAAAACTTGAAGCCACTTCCACTGTCATATCACTAATCCTCTATGTCCGTAAAGCAACTCTATATGTCTATAAGCTCTATTTCTCACGTGAGTAGTCACCAGACTATTTTTGTCTCTTTGTTGCTTCTGTGTGCTGAAATACACGCAGTTTATCAATCACAAATATATATAATTCAGCTTTTTCACAGTATCATCTAGAATATGAGGTTCCTGAGGCAAGGTTGGTACAGACGTAGATGTGTCCTTGCGGGTTTATGGTGGGTTTTATTTTTATCACCAGAATATATAGGAAGTCTAGCTATGAGCCCAGGACTTTAGAGTATCAGGTTCTGTACAGCAGAGAAAAAGATAAGTTTCACATCCAAATACATAAGGAGCCAATCAGTGAATACATGGAAGCACCAAGAAAATGCTGAGGTGGGATTCAATAGCAATAGTAATCTTAGCACAGCAGCTACTAGCAGCCATCAGGCTTTTAAGCTACAGTAGGATGATTTGAATGAATAGAAGTGCTTTATGACTACCCAATTTATTAAGAGAAATATATGGGAAAGCTTGCTTATATCTGAACAAATATAGGTGGTAGATTTTGAGTGGTGGAAACATCAAAATAAGAAGGTAAACGAGATGATGCATAGTAGTATATGGGTGAAGCGAGACATTTAGAGAGAAGGGTGGCATGTCCACTGCAGCATGCTAGGAAGATAACCTCGGTGTGAAAAGCTGAAGCAAAGTCTTAGCAAGCACAAGTGAATGTTAAAAGATGAACCTTGGTGTGCTGTGTCACGATAATTTGAGTTCTAGGACTGGATTGTCACTGAAGGAGGTATTATGTAGAATGCATAACCTAGGTGAAAATATGAAGTGGCCAAAACTGTGGAAGACAAATTCTGCTGGTGGATGACAGATGATAGTGTTCATCTCACCAGTGACTGAGAATGAGCACAGCTCAAAGAAGAAATGAGAGTTTGGTTTTACCCATGTTGTGCCCCGTGGCCAGGCCTAATTTTGCACACTGAGAAACATGTTTGTTCAAGGATATTGAAGAGGTGGAAGAAAAATACTTTTTTTCCCGTCCCCACATATTAAATCAATTTTTACATGCCTTAATTTCAGAGAGTAGGCTTAATTCTGAGGCTTGCCACCATTTGTGGTTTATTTGTTAAACTGGCAGTAATTCAATACTAAAGAAAAGATAAATTTATTACCTTTTCCTAATTTTAAGATTTTTGTACATTTTCCCAGGGTTTGTTCTTTTTTAAAAATTTATTCTGGTGATAAAATTGCATTTTCAGTAAATTGAAAACATCTAGCACATTTGTTCTTTTGTTTCAGCTGAACTTTAAGAATTAACTGAATAACTTGGAATTATATCAAGTTTTCCAGAATATTTATCTCCTTCTGATGGTACACAAAAAAAGAAGACATATGGTTTTAGATCTATTGTTAAACTTTTCTGACTAGCATAGAAAAGAGCACAATATGAAGGTTTTCTGTCTCACACCTGTTTATCCCACGATACTGTTTTGAAAGAAAACAGTATTTTTCTTTTTGCAAGGAATCTTCCCATGATCTGAAATGAAAAATATGTAGCTCTAATTTTTTAGGAAGTCTCCATGACGAAAGTAGGAAAACCTTTAGTGTAAAAATTTCTTATTATAACTGATTTGAGATTAATGTTATTTGGGTTTGTAATTTATTAACAATCTTAGCACATTCTCTACTGTGTCACAGAATAGTTATCAGGTCACCTATAGAAATATTTTGGAGACTTTTTTATTAATTAGAAAATTATCGTGTTGATGATTTCAAAAAAAGCCCTTAGTTTTGGAGTACACAGTTGTGTTGCTCAAACTTAGGCACGAATGGAAATCCATCCAGGGTAGAAATCCTCTATAAACCCTGGTGTTGCAAGACAAAGGATTCAGGTATAAAGTCTGTGTTCTGTTTAAGTTTCAGTGAATTTGAACCTTTAGTTTGCCTGCCTTGAATCACAGGTTTTGCAGCTGTAGCAGGCCCTTGCCACTAAGTGTACCCGGAGAAGAAAGTACTTTATTTCTTCTAAGAGTTGTTTCATCAATATAAGAAAGAGCAATTGGAAATATTTTTATTACTTCTTGCAATTGTTGAATGGATTAAATATTTATATTTATAAAATCCTATTAATGAGGAGCATGAATGTGAAACTTGTTTGTTCATCAGATATTCTTCTGCTTCAAGCAGATTTTTGTTTTTATTGTTGTAGGTATGTATCTTTCAAAACACTTAGAATTAGGAGTTTTCACCACGGTGAATAAAGGATAAATTAATGTGCCTTATTACTAATATTTTCCATTCTTTACTGGTTGTAGTGATACTCAGCTTAGGTAGTGAGATATTTAGTGAATTTGGTTTATTTCAAAAAATTTTTATTCTGACTATCTCTGAGTACTTGGGAAGCTAATTAACCTCAGGAAAAGTTGCAGTGAAAGTGGTAGTAATCTACCCTGTATACTGTTTATTTTGTCTGGAGTAAAAGATGTTATGAGCCAAACATTTACCAAGTGAATTAAAGGCAGAGCTGAGAGTAGACTCAGAGACTTAAAATGTCCAATTGTCTCTTTCAAGCATTAATTGATAGCTTTAAACTATAAATAGACTCCAGGTTTCTTGTTTACCTTCTTCAGGGAGGATGAACTTTGTGAAACTTTCACAACATTTGAACAGCATGAGTTGCCATAGGCCCTCTGCAGCTGTGTCCTGTGAAGTGGAAAAGGAAAATTTGTAGACAGAGGACTGGAGAAAATATTATTTAAGAAAATACCAATATGTTAGGCTTCATTTCATCTTGAAATGAAATTTTTGATGCGTCAGAGGTGTAGGGTGGACTAAATGCCCTCTTGGGATCCCTTTCAACTACAGCCATTCTTTGGTTTCAGAACCATTTTTCAATAGGGAATTGTGGGAGAAAAACAACAACTGTTTTTATAAGGTTTAAGAAAGGAATTCTTACAGCAAGTTTACCAACAGTATCAAGAGACCAGACTTAATTTCCTAGGAGAATCTGCCTCTTCTGTTTCCCAATCTGCAACCAGGCTGTGAGACTGCAGTATAGCAAATCCTAATCTATTTAGCTGTCCTCATTTTGCAGTGTTTACCATATTAATGGCTATTGTCTTTGTCCATCTAATGATTTATACCACATAGTTTTTAATGAACAGGTTTTCTTCCTTTTAGTTTGATAGTATTGCTCCTCAGCTGTAATATCATAGCAGGTGGTTACTGCCTGTGTTTTGCTTTTTGCATGTTTCTCATCAGTTGGCTTTATCTGTCTTATAGCAGATATCAGCCAAGACACTTGAGTATTTTTTATCAGGACTCAGTAGAGTTCCCTGCTATTATTTCCAACTTTGCATTTTATAAAATAATAGTGGTAAATCTTTTGATGCATATAAGTATTCCAGAGAGAAAACCATGATGATATTTTAAAGATGTGTCTCTTGCTGAAGTGCGCTCAATATGTGAAAATGAATGGCCAGAGAATTAGGACTGAAGGCATTTTTACTGAATATAGAAAACCATAAATCCTTATGATATAGAAGAACTAGAGCACAGAGACTTATAAAGGTCAAAAAGATGAAGCTTGAAATCAAAGTCTGTAGTCATAAGGACCTGTTAAAGTCTTCAATTTAGTCAAAGTTAGTAAAGAGTGGTTGCAATTGTCTAATAAGAGATAGGACCATCATAGCTAAAGTCTGGTAATAAAAAGCTTAAGTGGATCACAAAACAGGTATTAGTCTCATGTGTGTGGGAAAGGAACTGCTGAATTCTGTGGACTGTGCTAATATGAGTCATAGGACAAACATTTTCAGATTTTACGGTGTACTCATATAAGTTGTATATTTGCTTCAGAAAATGCTTCTTTTCCCCTAAGAAGCATAATCTCACTTGAATTTGCCTCAGGCCAGTAATAAAAGAATAACTTTTGAAAAGAATTATTACTAGAATGAGTAACGTAGTTTGAGGCTCAGGTTGGGTGACATACTTTCTTTATGTGTATATTTGTCTGTGTTCTCATTTCAGTCATGCTAACATATACATTGGTTTTAGTTTTCAATCTAGGAGACTGATAAAGGGTATATACTTTCCACACATCAGAACAAAGCCTGTTGGGTTTTGCTGTGGAACAAAAAAAAAGGAGTAACTTTATTTGTTTCTTAGAAATAGTTGCTAGTTTTGCATTCATCTTTTATATTCTTATTCTTCTTATTATTATTGTTTCAGTGTTCTGGAATTATGGTGAATACAAAACTTTGTGATGAAAAACTGCTAGCATTCTAGACTTTTTATCACAACACAAGACGAAAAAAATGTCTTGGAAAAAAACAAGTGTCAGAATTTTTTTCTTTCGTCAAGTTGTTAAAAGGAATTTGAAGATGGCTTTCAGAAGTACTTTGTCCATCAGAAAGAGCAGTCTGTCTTTAAAATACTTGCCTGTTGTAATGTGCAATTAGCATGTATTTCTCACTGTATATTATTGTTCTGTTACATGGTATGTCCTGTTATGATGTGCCCCACCCCTCACCCCAGATGGTTTGTCCCTTCCCTTGTTCTCCCTTCCCATTGGCTGGAGCCCTTGTAAGAACCAGGGGCCGGAAATGGGAAGGGCTCTTTCCCTGGTTATCCCACAGAAGCTTGGACCCTCCAGGTGGCCTGTTGCCTCTGGAGTGAATAAACTTGTATTATATGTAACCATGGAGAGCCGCCAGCACTTTCTTCGTCCTCCGTTTCCCTCAGCCATCCTCTGGGGACTGTAGGGGCACATACCCACCCCTCAGCAAGCCCTGACAGGGGATGGCTACAGATGGCACCCAGGCGTGTGGCTGTGCTCGGACACACGCATAGTCTCGTCTCTGGAAGAGCAAGGACTTTTGAGCGGCAGCTGCCTTTGAAGAGTGAGTTCCATTTTAGTGAAAGACACTTCAAGGGATCGGGAAGGTAGCTTCGA
>WEIV01016439.1:896-13898 GCA_013390005.1 Calyptomena viridis | reverse complement strand
TGTGGACTGGAAAAATGACTGGATTTATGGGCAATTCTATAATCACAGATGTATTCATTTTAATTATGCTTTTTGTAATTAATTCTGTATCATTTATTATGCTAATTGCAAGCAAATACACTGAACTTTCTTCAAATTATATAAGAGAACAGAGGGAATTGTTGTGGTGTGCAATTAGCTTATATTTCTCACTGTATATTATTGTTCTGTTATATGGTATGTGCTGTTATGATGTGCCCCACCCCTCACCCCAGATGGTTTATTCCCTTCCCTTGTTCTCCCTTCCCATTGGCTGGAGCCCCTATAAGAACCAGGGGCTGGAAATGGGAAGGGCTCTTTCCCTGGTTATCCCACAGAAGCTTGGACCCTCCAGGTGGCCTGTTGCCTCTGGAGTGAATAAACTTGTATTATATGTAACCATGGAGAGCCACCAGCACTTTCTTCGTCCTCCGTTTCCCTCAGCCATCCCCTTGGGAGTGCAGGGGCAAACCACCCCTCAGCAAGCCTTGACAGGGGATAGCTACACCTTATTTAGTCCAAGTGCTAAATATGATGATCAATGCTGATCAATGAGTGTTCATGTTAGCACACATGTTGTTTGTGGCTAGACACTGAATGTCTTTTAATTTTTAGCAGTAGGACTGCTAAATCCTATAGACAGAAGATATAGGAAGGGGAAACGAGAGAGAAAAAACTTAAAAGACTTGAAATATAAATTTATGAGAAATCATGCTCCATTAGTTCCAGTGCTTGTGGGTCTAGTTATTGAAGTATGTGTAATGTAGCTTTATTTGATACATAAGTAGTATTTCCATGAAATCAGAACTGACATAAACGGAGAGAGCTGTTAAAAAAAAAAAAAAGTCTGTCCTGGAGTATCCTGGAGTTGTTGGAATAAATATGGCTGTATTCAATATGGAGTATTTATTATTTTGTTTTGTTTTTAGAAAGGAAAACTACAGATATTAAACCCTTAATCCAAATTTAAGGAAAAGAAAACATTTATGGCAGGTAAAAATGGGTTGCTTCCCCTGATCTCTGATTTTCAAACTGCTGAACAACTCCAGGGTAAAATGTAATTCAGATATAAATGGAAAGTGCAGCGCAGTCTGTTAGGATATTAGCAATATATATTAGCAATACCTTTCTGACAGTGCTCTTCAAGAAGATAACAGGGGTTTCTGACAATCAAAATGGAGCAGCTTCAAAGTACATGGTATTAAATTCATGATACAGTGCTACAAAAAAAGGTCATCATTAAAGTGATATACTAGCAAAAAGGTGTAGGATTTACAAGATGGATAAAACTAACTGGACATACCAGTGGTTTGTCCTGGAAGGAGAAACATCATATTATTGGGAGGTTACTCTAGATCTCCTAAAGGAATGAGTTTAGACAGATCTTACTTATGTGTGTTTTTAGTAATTTTGGTAGAAAAATTTGGATTATATTTACTGGTAACCTGAAGTTTTGGGGAATCATCAATAAAAAGGTTGATTTGCATGTCTTATAGAAAATACTAGATGTCTTTGAGGGCTGAAGTAATAGTAGTCAAGAGTGTTTTATCATCATCGCAAAGTCATGAGTTTAACACAAAATCAACAGAAACTCCTGCTTTCACCTTGAAGCACAGTGAGGAACAAGACAGGAGAATGAGCCTGGTGTGGGAGTTGTTTATGATACTAGCTACAAGCCAGAAAGTTTGTGCAGTGATGAAAAAATTTAGATTCAGTTTTAGCTTTTAGGATGTTTCAGCAAGGTATTTTCAATAGAGACCAAAATGGTAGTCTAGGGATTCATATATAAACTAATCTCACAAGGGATGATTGTAACAGGCTGGACTGAAGCTAGTTGAAATCACAGTTTTTGTTTCACATATTGCAAGTAATGTGGTTTCTCCACCACTACTGTTATTTTCAAAACGTAACTTACTTTGAAGTTGAAATTATCTGGCAGCATTTTATCAATGACTGAAGTCATGAAAGCACATTGTGATTTCATCTACAAATTATCAAAGTCTCTTCCATTACAAATATGTGTCTTTGTTAACTATGCATAAATCTTAATTTTACTTTAGGCAGTTCAGTAGCAACCTTAAGTCATTGTGCAGTTGCAATCATAATGGGAAAAAAAGATTGCATGAAGCATGGCATTGAAAATTACCTCAGAAACATTATAAAGCAATTCAATAAATTTTTTCTGTAGCCATGCTTACTGTTCTGAAAGCACACGGTGTGTGGTGGAAGTGAGCTGAACTCTGGAAAGCATTCCAAAGAAAGGCAAAAGATTGGGATTCTGATAAGTCAGAATTGACAGGGTTCTAGTGTATGAAGGACTAATATATAAATTAATGACAAGTTTTGAGAGGTAACGCTGGGATTTCTGTGCACTCTGTACTATAATATACTGAGTTTTAAGGACATATGAAGCCAGTGAAGGGAATTCATTTCTATTCAGGGCATTGTTAAATGATATAACTCGTTGCAATAAATTGTTGATGTTTAAATCTTAAGAACCAATAAAACTCCACATAACAAAAATTGTGCAGGGTATCAGAATTATGGAATTATAATAGAAAAAATTATATTTTTGTTAGCATAGTAAATCAAATTTTAAAGTTTTAAATAACTTTCCTGAAGATTAACAATCAGATTTAGAGCTGTGCTTTTGGCATTCCACTTATTTCTGTTCTCCCATTTGATAATAACCAGGAAAGGCATGACTGATCTAGAATGGCATTTCCAATGTTGCTCTTTATAAGTGAGTGCTGAATCACTTTGCAACAAATTGTATCTCTGATTGATTTTGTTCCTTTTAGGTTTAGTCATCTGTACTTAAAATGATACGGTGCAAACATAGTAATTTTGTTTACACGTTTTATACCAAAAAGTCTGCTCACATGTAGACCTTAACACAAAGCAGAGCTCTGTTTCAGTGTTCTTTAATTCAACCTCAGTAAACTGAGGGATGGATGAAGCCTGAATAAGTAATACATTACCATTATAGCTTCGCTAATGCAGCAACTGTGGAAGAGTGTAAGACTGATTTGTTAGCTGAGCTGATTGACAGAGGTCCTTAGACATCTGACTGCGCTTAAATGAAACTCCATCCAAATTAATTATATTTATCTGCCAGCTGTTATTCTTACTTAGTCTCAGAACATCATAATAATTTTTAATTTATTAGGCTATGATAGGATTGTTCTTTTCTTTGAAAATACTGTCAGGCAGTCCTGTTCTTACCCAATTTATATCAGGTTGGGAAATAATTTTTTTAAAAAATCTGAATATTTACTGATGGAATTATTAAACTACCTTTTTTTCCCCCTCTGTAGTTCATTCCCCCATCCCTTTCAGTTTAAGTTATTGGTCTAGAGGACTTCTGAACTAATACTACAGCCACCAAATAAAAGGCATTAAGTTATTCAAAGCCTCTGATATTCATCTTGAACAAACATGTTCACAAGCCTTAAAAATTACAAACACATGTTCATTGTATATATTTATAACTTATTTTGTTTCTTCAGGATGTTGTAACTTAGTCTATTGCTGCATTCTGAAATAATAATATTTAGATCTGAATGCTCTACTAGATGGGATTGTATTCTTCATGTCTGAGACTATAAACTCATGCAAATACTGAGCTCATTTACCAGCATACACAGTGATTCGCCCTTGCAATTTGGAGGGCAGGATGTAGTCTCACAGTCTCCCTATCAGGACACCTTATGTTAGTTCACATTGGCCTCACATAACATATTTATTTTCTAGAGAAATACAGCCAAAAGTAAAAACATTAATCCTGTATCTTCCAGAATAGAGTTTTTCTAATTCAACAATACTGGTTATATGATCTGAAACATCAGAAAGATGAAGTTATGAATATCTCCAACTTTGTTACTTGTAACAATTCCTAGCATGAGAGATCAGTGAAGCAGTTACTACTTTGTGAAGATACGGAAGTTGATTTATCTTTTGTCTGGTTTGTGAACCTCCTGTGCAGACTGTGAGTGATCCAGTCACGGGTCAGCCCCAATGTCCAGTTCTTGCTTTGCCTTGTCAGAGAGGCTCTAGATGGAGAAAAGCAGCTGTAGAATAGACCTGTATTTTTTCATAACCTAATTCAGAAGAAGGACAGACTCACTTTGACCTCTTTATACTTTGAGTCAATCTCCCAAAGGAAAAGTTGGGGGAAAAAATCCAACACAATAGTAGAGTTGACATGCTAGTTCTGCTAATAAATTTTACTTGCATTTAAAATTAAGAGGGGTTGACCAGGTCCACAGCTGGCATAAATTGCTGAAACCATGTTCATCTCCTCTAGGATGCATGAGAAAATTTGTTAAGTTACAGCTTGACAAATTAATCTCCAACTTGTGAACGTTTCTGGACTAGGAAATCCTAAATGCTTTCATGGTCTCCAGCTCAGGGTATACTCATTGGCAGCTCTTTGTGCAGTTCACCCTCTTGTGCAAGTGGCCTGGTGTTTCTTCTACAACACAAGAGCTAGGAGGCTGTACAACTACCAAGGAGAAACAGATTGTGTCAGAGATAGTACTCAAACCTCTCATTTCTCTTGTGGATTAGAGAGGACAAGGAAACTGAAATCTCTCTCCAGATTCTATTTGCCAATTACAAAGGCTGGATTGCCAGCTGCCGGGTCAGATACAAGACTGTTACTTAGCCAAAATCTGTGAAGTGCTCATCACAGTATCGCAGAATAAGCTAGGTTGGAAAAGACATTTGAGATCATCAAGTCCAACCTTTGACCTAACACCACCTCATTAACTAGACCATGACACTAATTGCCACATCCAGTCTCTTCTTAAATACCTTCAGGGACAGTGACTCCACCACCTCCCTGGGCAGCCAATTCCAATGCCCAATCACTCTCTCTGTAAAGAACTTCCTCCTAATGTCTACCCTAAACCTCCCCTGGCACAGCTTAAGACAGTGCCCTCTTGTCCTACTGCTAGTTTCCTGGAAGAAAAGGCCAATACCCTCCTAGCTACAATCTCCTTTCAGGTACTTGTAGAGAGTGATAAGATTGCCCCTGAGCCTCCTCTTTTCTGGGATAAACAACCACCCCTCATAGGACTTGTCCTCCAGTCCCTTCACAATCCTCATTGCCCTTCTTTGGACACTGTCCATCAGCTCAACATCTTTACTAAATTGAGAGGCCCAGAACTGGACATAGTACTCAAGGTGTGAGCTCACCATTGCCAAATACAGAGGAAGAATCATTTCCTTGGTCCTGGTGGCCACACTATTCCTGATCCAGGCCAGGATGCCATTGGCCTTCTTGCCCACCTGGGCACACTCTGGCTCATGTTTGGTTTCTTGTCACTCAGTACCCCCAGGTCCCTTTGTGCCTGGCTGCTCTCCAGCCACTCTGTCCCCAGCCTGTGGTGCTGCAGGGGGTTGTTGTGGACAAAATGCAGGACCTGGTACTTGGTCTTGTTGAACCTCATGCCATTGGATTTGGCCCATCTATCCAGCCTGTCCAGGTCCCTCTGCAGAGCCCTCCTACCCTCCAGCATATCAACACTCCCCCGCAACTTGATGTCATCTACAAATTTTCTAATGGTAGATTCAATCCCCTCATCCAGACCATCATTAAAGATATTAAACAGGACTGGGCCCAACACTGATCCCTGGGGGACACCACTAGTGACTGGCCACCAACTGGATGTGGCACCATTCACCACCACTCTCTGGGCCCGGCCATCAGCCAGTTCTTAACCCAGTGCAGAATGCACCTGTCCAAGATGTACAAGCTCTATGAAAAACATAAGAGTTAGTCAATAGACCCACATCTCTCGACATTGCCTAACTTATCTAAGTCTTTTCACAGCCTTGAATGACATCAGCCAGCAGAAGTCCAGAGAATATATCTGGCAGTTACTCTGTCTAGAAAACTAAGACCTATATTCCTGCTTTAATCTGAAATGAAATATGCTCACCCTATTTAAAGCAAAAAAAAGAAATTCGTTCAGAAGCTTCAAAAGTTTTCAAGCAGTTGTTCACAAAACTGAAAGTATATTATATGCTTTCACATAGGAACATATAACCCCCTTTGCAAATGCATTAAGCTCCCTATTAAAAATAGTTAATTTATGTGTCCTATCCCTTACTGAAAAGCTGATCCAGAATCCCATTTCACATATTAAAGTATTTGTGTGAGATAGCTTTGCAGAATTAATATTTTGTTAAAGAGTTTTAAAATACGTAGAAAAAGAAGTAATAGCAGTGCATATAATCTTCTGAAATGAAGGGGTAAAAGGAATATTAGACATATAGTGAAATCTAGCATCAGCAATTTGCTATGAAGTGTAAAAATGAGCTGTTACACAGAATGCAGGAAAAAAAAGAAAATTATGGATTATAGGAATTAATCCATCAAAAACCTTGCTGGGTGTAATGTGAATGTAATTTTGAAAAAAAAAAAGTAAAAAATACCCTGTTGTTTGGTATCTCTAGCTAGGGAAATGTTTTCACTTCTTTTCTTTGTTTTCAGAATGACTGGCATTTTATTCTAAGTAAAAATTAAGAAGTATAACAATATGAAATGGCCGATCTATAAAGCTAAGCTGACTTTCCATGACAGTCCCAAAGAAAAATTAAGGAAAAACTAACTAATGTTGCCTTAAACTTCATAAGAAAAATATTATGTATGAACAAGATATCCTGTGTCGTGAGAGGTGGGTAGGGTGAAATGTGGAGAAAGAGGGAAAATTTAAATAATGAAAGAACAAGATTTTACAAAAGTATTTGTCCTTTCTAAAGTAACAGAAGGGCTTTACCAAATATAGTCAGACAAATAGAGATGAAAATGAACTATTAATCTTTGGTCTTTTATAACATCGGTATCTTTGATTATTTGGGGGAAATTTATTGATGAGTTTAGTTCTTAGAACTACATTCTGCCTGTAGTACCACCCTGATACAGAGTGTATCAGAGCATGCGCTTTCTTAACTATATACTTACCCTTTCCTTTTTCCCCTACAGTACCCCCTCCAGATTGTTTTCTTGAAAGTAGGTGCCATTTTAGATACTACAGTACTTTCCATGCTGTTGAATAAGTTTAACCACACAGGTTTGCAGCACAAACCATGTTGAACACCATCCATTCTGAAAAACTGACCATTTATTCCTCTCTTCCATTTCCCATCTTTTAAGTAGTTAATTATCTGTGAAAGGATAATAGCTTTTCTCTTATCTTTTGGCTGCAAGTTTCCTTAAGAACCTTTGAAATACATTGTGAAATGTCTTCTTGAATTCAAAGTAAACTGTATCAATCTGCCACCTGCATCCATAGGTTTGTTGACTTCTTCAGAGACTCTGATAGGTTTGTGGCTTCCTTTTATAGAAAAGCAGGGCATATAGTTTTGTTCTCCAGCAGATCATATTTGTTCCTCTTCCACTAATTTCATCCTTTATTATGATTTCCCTGATTTGCCCAATTTAGATGTCATGCTCATTTTTTTTATAGTTCTCCTAAAATTCCTATTTTTAAAAGTGGTATCACATTAACAATCTTCTAGGCCTTGGATAAGAGGGTAAATTTAGGCAAGGAGCTATGTGGCACTAGTATTAGTTTTCTTATTTCTACTTCCATAGTTATATTCTTTGGTGACATTTTTTGCTCATTTTGTCTATTTGTGCCATTATGTCTTCAACAGCCTGCTGTGGTCTTGCCATTTTTAAATGCCCCTTGTATGTCTTCACAGTGTATTGGGCATATAGACTCTGTAACAATCTGTCTGTTCCTAAAGTCTTTGAAGTAGGACCGTGTCTGAGCTTTTAGACCTTACAAAATACTTCCTTGAATTCATTTCTGACCTTTCTTATTGTGTTTTTACATTTAATATGCCAGATTTCGGTATTATTTTAATTCATTTTTCTGTTTGTACCCAACTTCAGCTTTTTGAAGACTGGTTTCATCTTCCTACTGTTCAGTTCTGATGATTTGTTTTTACCCTTCCTTAAATTTCTTGATTGACAGCAAACATTTGGTCTTTGCCTCTAATACACTGCCCATGGTGAACTTTCCTCAAAATGGGGCTCTGCTGGGTCATGTCCCTCTTCAGGTCTCTCATTTATGGTTATACTGAACTTAGCTGTCTTCTTTGTTCATTTGTAGAGGAAAGGTCAGGGACTCGCTCCCTAAAACTTTTCTGTTGAGTAGAGCCACCTCTCAAAGGAGCTGAATTCAGCAAAGAAAATTCTTTTATATTTTTCTGGAAAAAAAAATAGTTGCCTAAAATATAGTAATTTTTTCATTGTATTCGTATTTCTTAACCTTGGGCACATAAACCAGGGACCTAGTTTGCTTATTCAAGGGTAAAAGGTGAGTTCCTGCAGGGGACTATTCACAACTGATGAACAGTTATATTGAATTTAAACCCCCCAAAATGTTTCTTCCCCCACACTTGTACCCTGATAACCCCACACTTCCACCCTAAGTGTGGCTATGAGAGGTCGAGCAAGAGGACTCAGAACCCATGATGTTTGAAAGTCATGGAGGAAATACAGCATTTGGTTTCTGTAGCTCATTAAACTCATAATATACTTTATATGGAGTCACAAACTGACACACAAAGTGGTTTTAGTGCTTGACTGTCACTGCTAAAATAGGGCCTTACCTAAAAGGCATTGAAGTCAATTTAGTCTTCCTCTGATTTCATGGGGGCCTGAGTGGTCTCAGACTTTCTGTCATTCTGACAGCTTTTAAAAAGGATAAGTATTTGCTCATAAATAGATTGTCCACAGTTAAGGAATTGGTTAACATTGCCATCAGAGATAATTTTTGTGACTTGGAGGCAATGGGCTTTTGGGGTTTTGGGCAGGTTTAATTGTCTTTTCAGGCATCTTTTTTCTCTCTGCACAGTTCAATGAGTATAATCAAGTTTTTTTTCAGATCTAGCTTATGACTTTAAAATCATCACTTATCAAGATCCAGTAAACAAAGATGTCCTTTGAAACTTCAAAGTTGATGTGTTCTTTTAGGGAAACATCTTTAAAGGCTGTGGGCATATGAACAGTCCCTGATGAATTAACTTTCCAACTCCGTAAATGCACAGAACTAAGTACTTACTCATTGGAATAAGGAACATGATTAAAAAAAAATGAAGAGCTCTAAACTCCACAGCTGGAACACAGATGCCAACAAACATAACTTTGATGCTTCACAGATGATTTTGAATACAAAGCTGTTCCAATTGATTCCTTCCCTACATTTTCCTTGGGAAAATATTAAGTCCTCTGTGGTTTGTTTGTTGGTGTTTTTATGTGGTGAAGAGATTATACAAGTTCATAAAGAAGGGGTTTTTAATAGATGGATGCATGCTTATTCAATTCCATTAATTAAAGTTAACAAACCATATGTTCATATATTTTTAAGTGTACAGTACAAACATAGTGTATTTTTCAGAGCTTTTCTGAATGCGAATTTTGAAAGGTAAATGTGGAAGTGGTACCATTATTCTGTAATAGGAAATTTTCAAAGGTCTAACTCTGCAGAGTTCATAACATCTCAAGACTTTTTTTTAACCTCATAAAAGCCACCTTTAGCGCTTTCCAATTGAAATCTAACAGTGGAGTCTAACTTTCAATTAGTGTTGAGGTTACAGAAGGTGTGTATCCATGTATATAGGTATATCATATTTGGGGTTATAAATAGTTTTGTGTATGCTCAGAACGTACATGATAGTTGAGAACATTGTGAGCTTTTAGTAAGCGTCAATGGCACAGCCATATTGGGAGTGCAAAACAGACACCTGTGTTCTGCAAAGCAACTTAATCCAGGTTTATCTAGGTGACTGAGGGTAACTGGCTTGAAGTAAAGGGTACTGAAGGAGAAGGCTACAAAACTGATTTGAAAATGTTTAAAAGGACTTTGGAGCTATGGCTTGACTTAATCACTATCATTTATGCTGGAATCAGGCTCTTCTTTAGAGAAACCATGTTTATCTAGGTTTCCTGAAAGCCATTTTGGTGATCAAGATAAAAAATGACTTTACCTTTCAGTTACTGGTTTAGTTTACATTTCTCTTATTTTGAATAATACCAGTCATTTCATGAGCTTGGAATTGCTTCAAAAGCAGCAAAACATGAATGGCTTCTATGAATTATTACCAAAAAAATCTGCATCTCGGTCACTGTAAGTCCTACACAGTCCCAACTATTATTGAAAGTGAACAGGCTTTCTGAATCACTGTATTGGCAGTATTCCGGGTTACACAGACAGATTAGACAAAAGGCAACATTAGAAAACATGAAGGTTTATCTTATATAGCTTGTTTAATAACAATGCTCTTATTTTCAGATCGAGAACCAAGGATCAATAGCAGTAATGCCTGTCGTACGGAAGAGAATCTTCCTAACTTTCCAAATAATGATGTCCCCATTTTCTTACATTTACATTGTGTTGAGGACAGAATAGGGCCCATTCAAGGATTTAAAGTACTGTAATTAATGCAAAAATATTACAAATTTTGAGGAAAGAAGTCTCAACACATTTTTTAAAATTCAGCTAATCTTTTAAGCAGCTTCAAAATTACAAATAAATTTGGAGAATATGTATTGGCAAGGGAGATACAAATTAAAAAGTTGATAGTATATTTACCTAAACTAGCATATCCTAAAGATTCACATTTCACCACTCCATTATGTTACAGCAAATTCTTGAACTAAGGAAAACAGAGCTGAATTTCACCAGGACCTCTATTACTGTTCTCCTCTTCCCACTAACCTAAATACCTAATTTCCTGGACAGTTTTTTCATTGGTAAAAATCATTACATGCTATGTCTTCACAACTAACAAATGAAGTAAATAATTTCATTTTTGGGAAAAAAAAAAAAGAAAAGAAGGGGGAAACCATATTTCACCTACCACTGCCTAAGCCCTTGATGGGATTTGGAGTGTTGGAGCAGAACTTCCCCTCTCACTTCTGCAGATGACTAATGACTGGCTGCCTTCAGAGGAGGGAGTAGCTCTACCTGATTCAGGCCTCATGCTCAGAACTTACTTTAGGAATTACAATATTCCCCATGACTTGGTGCTGATGAGGATTCCATTCTGACACTTTTTTTTTTCCACTCATACATTGAAATGGCATGCTATGAATAAAAAGTCTGTATTTGATTCTTTCCTGAAATAGTGTGAAAAGGAAGGTTGGAGATCTGTGGAAAAACAAAATAAATAAATAAAGCAAAAAATTAAAATGTCTGTCTCTGCCTTACAACAATTCCTACACCTTTATGAAAGGATCCAAATACTCAGAAACAAATTTTAAACCTTTTGAGTAGTTCTCCTCATTATTTTCCTGGGTCCATTCTAAAGGGATTTCCATTTTACAATACTATCTGCATCCTCTGTATCAGATGAGAAAAGTTACAGTATAATCACAATCAGGCCAATACATTAACAAGTCTTAAGTCTCTGCTGATATCCCATGATAACAAAGACAGCTCAGATATACAGCATCTGGAGTTTTGCTTCGCATTTTCTCATTTCATCTCATAGTTCTTAAATCAAAGATAATAGTGGCAAATAAGTTTAATGTAACTTTGTTGATAATGCTATTCATCACAATAACATCTAAGAAACATGGTTTACTTTTTTCTTTAGATTTAAGGAAATTATGAAGTTGCAAGTTCAAGCATTCCAGTGCATGATCTAATGACAATAACAGAATTAAAGTTGCCCGTGAAAATTTGAAAATACCTTTAGCCATGCAATATTTTATGAAACATTTGCTGCAGTGAAGTTAGAGATTTCTTAGACTCCTATCAATTTATTAACACTTGTCATCCTGTTAGAGGCAAAAAAACCCAACACCATTCACAAAAAGCCAAGAATTTAAACTTAGTCTGAATAGTCTTAATGTTTCTAACAGTCATAAAAGCCTTATCAAGTAGTTGAAATTACATGCCAGTAACATAAATACACAAACCTTGCAGTCTCCCCCTTACTCTGGTGTTAGGCTTGCCCTCTTCCTGTTAACTTTGATAGTTTCAGTCTGGAGGTGCATTTACAGCAGCTGATCAGTATCCTAAGGCCTTTGCCAGAAGTATGACATTAATGTTGATGACTTCTCTCTTCTCAGTTTAGGATGTGGTTTGTATCTTTGTTATGTTTTTTAACAGGCTTTATATCTTGCTTATTACTTGTTGACTGCAAGTCTATATTGCAAATGAATTTACTATGTAATGTGTGTTTTACATATGCTGGATGTCTGTTCTTTGTTCTCATTGCTCCCTCCAAGGCTTGAAAGTTGCATTTATTTGAGGCCAGTAAATTGCCACCAGTGATGTTTATAGCACCTGGGCTTCAGGTATTGCTCCTTTTTATTACTTTCAAATCTCTTACATTTTGAAAAATGCTTTAGTTATGCTGAAATAATAGATTTCTTTTTTTTCTGGAAAATGCTCTCCATTATGACTTTGTGCACTAATCTTTAAGCTGTGGAAGGCACTGCTATTGCTCTGACTAATGACCTAAAGGCTTGGTCTGAAAAGCTCATCAGCAAACAGGTTTGTGAGCTTCTTCCCTTCCTGCAATCGTTGTTGTCAAGGAACATCTTGCACAAAGGTCCACAGTGTCCCAGGGCTCTCTATTTTTGTACACAAAATGGAAAATATCTGGGGATAAAGCTACATCTCAAAAGTAAATATCATATAAATGCTCACTTACTAGAAACAATAACCTAGTCCTCACCTGGCATCTTTGTGAGCATGTGGAAAGTAAACTCCAGAAAGTGCTTGAACTTCTCANCTCCTAAAATTATATTTTTAAAACAAACAAAAAATTATATTATATACACTCTTCAGTGTATAAAAGGGACACATGGGACTCCATTAAAAGATTCTCAAAGAAATCTGAATTTGACGTTCATGTAAATCCATGTGACCCCCTAGCAAGGAATTACTTTGTTTTGTTAGAAATGCATGCAATTTGTGCACCCACTTGCCCTTCCTGCTATTCTCCTTCTGGAAG
>WEIV01016435.1:4114-20022 GCA_013390005.1 Calyptomena viridis | reverse complement strand
TTTTTTTTTATAATTAATAAATAAAACATGAAAAATTTTGGGTTTTCTCTTGTAAAACTGAAAAAAAAAAGTGAAACTTGTAGTTGCACTGCAGATATGTAAACCTGGAGGAAATTTCTGGGAGTTATATATTACTTCCTTCGATATTTTAAAATAATGTTAAGTTTGTCCTACCTCTACTATGGATTCAAAGCATTTCTTAATGTAATTTTATTTTAATTGATGATGATTTTACAGCTTAAGTAAGCTTCATAGGAATTGAATATTTCTTTAAAATTGAGATTTTTTTTTTCTAATCTTGAGTTCTTTGTTTTCAAAATAGTTCACACACTTCTTACTCTACGGGGTAGACAGTAGAACTGACTTGGAGAACAAGTTGACCATTGTTCTTATTTCGACAAATTAGTTTGTTGGAAGACTGTTGGGTCTCTCTTCCATTTCTTATTTTAAAGTCTTTCATGTGTGGTGTTCGGGGTTTATTTTTCTTTGCCCTTTGGAGGTTTTTTTAAATTCAGTTTTCTCCCATCTTTTGTCATTAACCCTCAATTTTGTAAAGAAATTACATTAAAAAATGCCCAGAATTCATAACTGGAGTGTCTAGACCTGAAACTTCACTGGTGCCAAGTAGGACAGAATAATCACTGTAGTGCTGCAATATGGGATATTTACTATTAATCCCAGCATTGTGTGGCTTTTCCGAGAGCATTATTTTCAAATTTTCTAGTCTGTGTTCCAGAATGCCACAGCAGAGCCTTCTGTATCTCATTGTATTTTACTGTGTTAATGTCTGAGAATAGGTCCTATGAATGACCTTCTTTTCTGTACTGATTTTTGTATTAACATTTCTGCAATTTAGTAAGCATTCAAAATTCTTGTTCCCCAAAGCTTTTGCAATGCTTCTTGGTTTCATGAACAATGTTATTACTGAACCATCTAAGGTCTTAGGAAAAATAGCAGAAAATGCTGAGCATAAGGTGGAGCACTATGGTGTCACACTTGATTCATTGCCTTTGCTTACCAGACATTTTTTGTAAGAACTCCTTGACATCTGCTTTGGACTATGTCCTTCACCAGGCCCACTGACTTAGTTTGTGATTTGAGCTATCTGTGGCTACATTGTAGTAAATTTCTTCAAGCCTAAGTGACCTGAGTATAATTTATTCAATAATGTATATTCTGCTATTCCCCTTTTCCAGCCTGCTCAGTTTTTAGCTTTATTTGTATAAAATCTCAGTGCTTTGTTTATACAAAAAAAAGAGAATTGATTGTTTGAATCTTTCATGTCACGTATTATTTGTCTTCCTTTCATTTATTTTCTTTTATCTTCCTTATATATGCTTTAGAAATGAAAGGGAGTTTCTTTGTTTGCATTATGTCACTTTCTAAGACAGTGTCTCTTTGCTTGTAAGTCTTGACGCTACTGTGGGTCCAGAGGCTTATACCCACCATCTTCTTGGTGAACATTCAAAGAATTCTGTAGCTATTCTTCTTTCACTGATTCCAGCTCACATATTGTGACACTTTTAGTGTTGACTTTAGAAAATATTTCTTTGATCTTCCTCCTATGACTATCTTGTATTTCTCAAATCTGTCCTGCAACTTTCTTCATTTACTTGCCCTAGCTATCCAGTCCTTGATCACTTTCACACTGTCCGTTTTCCTTCCTGCCCATTTGTTTTCTTCCTCAATGATTGCAAGTATTATTGGGCTAAGCACAAATAGTCTTCCTCTGCACTCCAGACACCAGTAGTCTAATTTCCTCCAGCTACAGGAAATTTTGCTACTGTCCCCATTTCCTATAGCCTTGCACACAGTCCTGTTGGCCATCATGCTTCCTTCCCAATTGCTCTCCTGAGCCATATCGAATCTTGTCATTTTTATATATACATTATTTCTAAAATCTGTACTCCTTTCAAAACTTCTGAGACATTGGTTGATGGTTTGGTTATTTTGATTTCTAGCTTATTAGAGTTGCTGGATGCCCAGTCCCTGGAAACATTCAAGGTCGGGTTGGATGGTGCTCTGAGCAATGTGATCTGAAGATGTCCTGGTCATTGCAAGGGGATTGGTCTAGATCATCTTTAAGTTCCCTTGCAACCATTATATGATTCTATGGTTATTCTTACCTATTTTTTTTTTCTTATCACCACATTTTCTGCTTTCTCTATTTCAGTTTCCCCAATATTCTAAAATATTTTTTCCTTATAATTACTGCTATTTTATCACTCCTTTTTATGGTCCTCTTTGCAATATGGAAGTGTTTGTTATTTCCCTGGCCTGTGACATCTTTCTGCCCTTTTCCTGCCACCCCCTCCTCCTTTTTATTTAACCCCTCTGTTGTTTTCCTCCCTTCTGGTACTTACATATTCCCTCTCCTCACACTGATACTTTTTCTTTCACTCAGATTGTGATGCCCTCCTTTGACCTTCCTCTGTTCTACTTTCTTTACTGTTCTCATTTGTTACACTCAGATGTCTTGTTTCTCATCCCCTGTAGTCATCCGTGTTTGAACTGCAACCCACTACTATTCTGCTGCTTCCTTTTTGTTTCATCACATTCCTAAGTGTAGTAATGTGGTTGTCTGAGCCTTATTCACATTAGTGTCACATGTGCTTTTTTTTGTATTATTTTATTCTCCTTAATTATCTATTACTTATCACTTTCTATAGTTCTTAATTTAGAGAGGAAGCTCTGAGTGCAGAATGTTTGTATTTTCATATCTGTGCAGGACTCTTTATTATGTACTCTATATGTGTCTCTTTATAGACATTAAAGACTATTGAGTCTAGATGATACTTCCACAGTTCTTTGCCGTAGATTTTGGGATCCCCTGCTCACTTTATATAAGGGGCTATATATATATAAAAGGGCTTCAGGAAATTTTAGAACATTTAGAGCATTTTCTCCCATCATTGATAGATGTAGGAATGTAGTCTTTGTTGTTTTCAAGTAGAAGTAGAGAAATAGGAAAACAGATTCCCAGCGTGGTTTATTATCATGCTAATGACATGCCTACAGAAATGAACAAAGCTTTTTCACAAAAGCAATTTTTCTTTGATGAAATTAGGCCTTGACTGAGCAGTACAATTGGTATAAGCTTTCTTTTATTTGTTTCAGCACCATGAAACACTCTGCTTTTTCTCGATTGCACTGATTAAAGTAGAATACATATTGCTTATTGGAGCAAACTATTTGTAATCTTAAAACAATGTGGCTAGACAGCCACTTGCAAGTATTAGAAAAGTGGATATATGGTAATAGTATTCTTTTTTCTGTGGCAGTTTTTAAAATTGATTTTTGAAAGAAAAATACATTTCTAAAGGCATTCACCAGCCATTAAATGAATGATACTTAGTTTATGAAGAAAGGCATTGAGACTTAACAAACACCAGATTTACATTTCCTTATAGTATAGTAGTTCTGTCCCCGGTTGTCTTGAAATGAGACATGATACAGAAAAAACACAACATGATAGTGGTAACTAGAAACTGCATTAAAAAGTATGCATAGGAGAATGACAGTTGATATTGTGCAGCAATTACTTCCTTAGTATTTCTTAGCATTGTTGCTTTCAAGTCTGAGAAACTTAGAAGTACTTCAGAGATTTCTGTTTATTTATTTAAGGGAAGAAGAAAATTCTCTCGTATGTGGCTGTAAAAAATTGCTTCTTATGCATCACTTAAACATTTGAGTCTTGAATTTTGAATAATATATTGCAGTTCTAGTTACAAGTTTAAGGTATAACCAAGTAACATTAAAAGGTGATGTCATCTGTCATCACATTGTCTTGGAAAGTTGTAGGCCTAATGATTTGTTGCTCGTGCTTGTTCAGACTTTGTGTGGAGCAATTGAAGCCTCATGCTCTTCTTCCTTCTATAACAATTATGTCAGGTTTGCAATTTATTTGTTTAGCCTGACTGGCATCTGTGATTGCCTTGATGTGAAGTGTGTGCATACGTGCTGTGCAGCTGGGCAGTCAGAACATGCACACCTCCTGGCCAGCCAGCCAGCACCTTTGCAGCTCTTGACCAGATTTTGTCCAATAGCCAGTTCAAAGAAGGTAGGAGTTTATATGGGATTATAGCGGAATGCTGAAATGCTCTTGACTACAGGATAGGGGTATTGGGGAGAACAAATTGCTCATGGGAGCCTTGGGGGACTGGAGTAATGAGGAGCCTGAAGACCAAAAGAGAAAGCAGGAGTGTTGCAGTTAAAGACAGAGGCCGAAGTCAAACTGGACATCACAGTAGTGGATTACTATTGCAAACTGGGTGACAGCTACACGTTTTCCTCCACCTGAACTCGTTGCCATCTGTATACATTAGGCAGTCATATAATATCTAGCTCGGTGATTGAGCTTTTCACAAAATTCAGTGAGTTTGTACTGCTCTTGGCTCTACAGTTACAGATCTTCAGAGGCCAAGGAACCTGCATGTTTAAAAAGTCACCTCTATATTGAGATATTCAAAGGTCTTGGTGAGCCATATTTTTCCGAATTAAATTACTAAATTCACACCAAATTTTTGTCCAAAGCGAAATGGGAGGATCTAAATCCATTTGTGAGTCTGAGCCATAATTTTTTTAATTTTTTTGACCACAATTTTACTCGCTACAGTTAAGTGTATCAGAAATCATATTATTTCCCTACATAACATGTCTTGTGATGACAGATATACAGAAACGAAGATCACAGGAAAAATATGAACCTGTAGTTTATCTATTCACCTTTAACTTAATAAATAAATAAACCTTAACTTTCCTTCTTCCAGTGGTGCTCCTGCCTCTGATCTCCAAAGTTCTGCAGTCTGTCAGCTGAGAGCCTCTGTCTGATAGTTATTTCTTGTCCTTGACTTTTGACTCTCATTTTCTGAGAGTGCTTGAATAGTATGATGGGTAGTTGTAGTTTTCAAGAAACAATGTTTTAGAAGGACAAAGAATATTATGCATATGCTATGCAAATAAAAATATGATACATAGCCAAGTAGTATAAACATGATTTTGCAAAAATAACTTTATTTTTTTCCCCATTATAGACTTGCTTGCACTTTCTTACATGCTTTGAGTACTAGAAAGTTTTTAAAAATTAGCCATCAGTCTCATGGTGTTTTAGTAGTTCCTGACATTTCCCAGCCCAGCACACCAAGCTTGGCTGCTTTCCATCTAATTAAAATGCAAAGTTATTGAAAGGATACTAGCATGTCTGCTGAGATTTATGATAAATCTTAGCAAGCATTTCAGCAAGAGTTTCAGAAAATCCCATCTCATCATACAAAGTAGGGCTGAATTATGAAAAAGTATTTACAAAACAAAAAGCTTTATAGTGATTACAGTAGTTCAGGACTGGCCCTAGGACTTTCTTGCATCTTAATGAAAGTTTGTGGTGAGAAACTGTTGACCCTTAATTTTTTTAAACACTCTGTATGATAATTGCTAGCTCTAGTTTTTCAGTCTGTATTTTGTGCAAAAAAAAAAAAAAAAATACTTATTGTAAAGCATTTATGTCTCCCAAGTTTTCCTCCAGGAAATGCGGGTAATCTTAGTGAAGGATAGTTAGGGGTATTAGTTTTGGAATTTCTGAATAAGATTATGGACTAGCATATTAAAATAAATATTATAGAAGTAATATGTAATAAGGGTTTGATGTTTATAGCATACTTACTTTTACATGTTAAGAGTCAGAAATTCAAGATACCTAAGAACATCAGCAACTGTTACCTCTCCTATAATGTGCACACTGAACATAGGTCTGTTAGTAACATATTAAAAAATGTATGCATTTAGTTAATGCTTTTTTGGCTGTTTTCTTTTTTTATGATCAAAGCACATGTTGTATTATATTTTAATTTGTTTAAACAAGTAAATGCAGATATTTATTTATTTGGGTAACCAGTAAAGATATATCAAATATATGAAAAAAAAATAATTGTCAAATTTAAATCGTATTTTTCCCTCTGTATATTTAGTCCTTTTTTAAACTTAATAGTAAATCATCAGCATCTCTGAGCAACTTAAGGGGCAAAACCACAATGCTGCTTGTTTAAAGAATTATTTATTACAGTTTAAGATAAACAAAAGGACTCCCAAGTACAGTTATCTGTTCTTTTAATAGGACTCTGCCTGTTTTCATGTCAAGTTTATGCCATCTTCCATATGCTAAGCAATTCTGTTACATTTTACAAAGAACATTATTCACTAGAAGTTAAAACTACAATTTATTAAGTTATAACATAGTTCATAAGTGGCACAGATACCTTCAAATTAATTTTTATTCTGCTGTATTTCCTGGTCTTTATGTGTAATGATAAGAGTTCTTCGTAATTGTAACAATCATTGCTTTTTTTAAGAATTTGTGGTCTTTAAGGCATTTTATCTATTCCCAGCTGACTACCACAGCAGTGGCCACACTGTTATTAATGGCTGGAAAATCCACAACACGGCAAAGAATAAATGGTTTGTATGCATGGCAAAAACCCCTGAAGAGAAGCAAGAATGGCTGGAAGCTATTTTGAAAGAGCGCGAGAGAAGAAAAGGTAGGTTAATAAACTTCCTTGTGTTGCTTTGCCAGAAAGCCATACTGTATTTTTATGTTGAGATATAAAGAAAACCAGCTGGTGAACAAACTTGTAGTGTCAGGTTCAGCTGAAGATTTATGAATACCAGCTTGGGAAAAATAAATTGAACTTGTACTAGGAAGGCCGTAATGTCTTAAATCATGTATGCTGGTAGTGAATGCTGCTTTGGAAATGGAGAGATGATTTAACTTGTGCTTTTATAGCTTATCCTCAACCAGTATAAATTGTCATAAATTCATTGAGGCCTGTGTAATAATATGGTTTGTGTTATCTGAGGATCTGTCCCTGTGATTTTTATGCATTGAATCCCTTTGTGACTGGTTGTTTGAATCACTGAAATAAGCAGATTTTCAGTGTTGGATTTTGATGCGGATGATCCAAAGTGAAATGGTACAGAACATACCTCATCTTTTATGTATTCTCCCCTACCCAAGAAAGTAAGAAATCGCCATTGGGAAACCACTGTCTTTTTGAATAACTGAATTAAGGTGAAAGAATACTTAAATGAAACAGAATCCTGTTCTCAAATGTGACCACAAATAACCTCATGTGTTCAAGGTGAACCCAGCACAAAGTAGAAGCAGGGAAAGATCATCATCATTTTCTGGAGTTAATTTAATTTGAAAACTAAAATATCTTGACTAGTAACATTATTTGAAGCTTTGATATTGAAGGAAAATATGACCTTGTATTTAGATCTGTGATTCTTTTCTTGATTTATCTAGATTTTCCATTGCCTGTTGCAGTAACCGTTGTTTTGTGCCTCTGTTGTTAATGTAGACTAACAATATTTTCTTTGGTCTTTTGAAGTTGAATATTGGATGCTTGTAGAATATCTGTTTTGGGACCAGAGTTTCAAGTTGGGTGTCTGTGCACTTGTTAATTAATAGCGTCATCAGGAAATAAAAGCAGAAAAGGAAAAAGGTGCTTTAGAGTTTCTAAAACATGAAAATTTTTAAAATAACAAGTGAGAAAGCAATGTGGTAGAGATGCTGTCAAATGCAACAAAACTTGTTTGTCTGGTTCTGCCTGAAAAGTTTTCGGGAAATCCCAAGAAACTGTTAAGTTCCCTTAGGCACTTGGTACCTCAGATAAGAAATACAAAGCACAAGTAGCACAATTTTAGCACAATTTTATGTTGATGAATTCTTTATGTTGATGAATTCTTACTATTTCATGCTAATAAATCTAGCAGCTGGTAGTAGTTTGCCCTCAACCTTCAAGCCTGAAGTCTGAGGTAGCCATGCAAAAGTCTAGTCATGTCTTAGGATTTTAGCATCCTATGATTTGTGGAAATTTTCAGCTCCTGATGTTCTCCGTGGGTTTGCCACTGAGGAGACAACCATGGAACAAAGAGGAGAGGATTTGAGGCACACATTGAGGTTGCAACACAGAAACTTCAAAAAAGTTGGAAGGCACAGAGGTTCAATGGACTTGGAGAAACTCAAACTGTACTTTTATTTGGAATCCATGTAGCAGAAGCTGAGCAAAAAGGAGAGAATGCCTTGAATGAAATAATTCAGCAGAGTTTTCAGCTTTTGTAATTGAGTTAAGAAGTAGGACCACTTCATAGATTGTATTTTCTTGCTAGGAGAAATCAAGCTGAATTGGAAAGTTTTGCAGAAGTCTTTCTGTCAATTTGACAGGTTTCCTGTAAACACCTGAGGCATTCAACAAGTTAGAAATTTATTTAAAATGTGCTCATCTTTAAGACTGATGAGATTGTGATGATCTGAATCAGTCAAGTCAAATAAAAGCATCAAATAAAAGCATCAACATCGTATAGGATCCGGAAGAGGTCTATTGGTTAAGTTTTCTTTTCCCAGGAGTATATAAAGTTTTGTCTGTTTATGTGACATTACCACTCTCTGGTTCATGGATAGTGAGAGACACTCCTGATTCTGTGTGCAGTACCATTGCTAGCTTTTTCTTATGACAGACACATTTTTTGGGCTGTATTTTCAGAACTGAGGAAGTAGCAGAGCTTGTAACTCAGAGAATCATTTGGGTTGAAGGGGACCTTGAGGATCAAGTAGTTCCAACTCACCTTCCAGGAGACCAGGTTGCTCAGGGTCCCATCCCACCTGGCGTTGAGCACTTCCAGGGATGGGGTATCCGCAGCTTCTCTGGTCAAACTGTCCCAGTGCTTTACTACCCTCTGAGTAAAGAATTTCTTCCTAACATCTAAGCTCTTATTATTTGAAAGTGTTCCCTCTTGTCCTGTCACTACCTGCTCATGCAAAATGTTGTTCTGTTTTACAAGCCCCTCCTTAAAGACTAGAAGGCCACAAAAAGGTCTTCCTGAAGTGTTCTCTTCTCCATCTCTCTGTCTCCTCATAGAAAAGGTGCTCCATCCCTGTAATAATTTTTTGTGGCACTGCTCTAGATCTGCTCTAACAGATCCATGTCTTTCTTGTGTTGAGAACCCCAGAGCTGGATGCAATAGTCTAGGTGAGGTCTCATGAGAGCAGAGCAGACAGGCAGAATAATTTCCTTTGATCTGCTGGCCACTCCTCTTTTGACGCAGCCCAGGATGCTGCCAGCTCGTATCCAGCTTTTTGCCCACAAGAACCCCCAAGCCCTCCTCTGCAGGGCTGCCCTCAATTACTTGTCTACTCATGCCTGGGATTGCCCTGACCCAGGTGCAGCACCTTGCACTTGGACTTGTTGAACTTCATGAGGTTCCCATGTCCCATTTCTCAGGTTTGTCCAGGTCCCTCTGGATGGCATCCCATCCTTCTGTTGTGTCAGCTGCAGCACTCAGCTGGGTGTCACCTGCAAACTTGTAGAGGGTGCACTTGTACCCACTGTCTGTGTCATTGATGAAGATACTGAAGAGCAATGGTTCCAAGACAGAGCACTGAGGGAAACCTATACAGTTATACATACAGCTATAGTTGAAAAATTATGAAAATCTGAACAGAAATTGAGAACGTGTACTGAAGACATTCAAGAAATACGTGGTTCTGTCCAGAATTAGTAAATGTTTATTGAGAAAGCGTAAGGGACATGCAAGTCTGTGATATTTCTTATATCTAAGCTTCTGAGAATGGCCATAGGATGCATGATTCAGCAAACTGGGTTTGATCATCTGTTATTCAGAAAACATAATGATTTTTTCAAGAAGATAAACAAGAAAAAATAAACCAGTAAGGAATATTGAAATAAAACCCTTTCAACCCTTTCTGTTGTTGAAAAATTTCTGAAGCAAATAAAAATCAAGTTAGAAAAGGGGTGAATTAATCTTATGTGAAACTAGCATATGTATAACAGATAATGAGTTACTAATAATTGAGAATTCAAAAAATATTCCTTGAAGTGAAGACATTTTTATTATCATATGGTAAGAGCAAAACCAAGGCTCCTATAAACTTGTGAAGACGTGACTACCTTCAGTTCATATACTGAAGTCTGAAAATCACAGCATTAGTATTTATTACTTAAAAATCAGTGGTGATATCAATAAGCTAACAGTTTAACTGCATTATGAAGAACTTAAAAATATCTTTGTTTTCTGCTTTATGAAGATCAGATGTTCATGGTTTAGCTTGATTGTGAGAAAAATAATGGAAAACAGTTACTTTAATTTTTTTTGTGTGTAAAATATTGGTATTGCTTTTCCATTTCAGGGAAGATACTGAAATATAATGGCAATGTCACTTCATAAAATTTTAATGCATTTTTGGCAGGTTTAAAATTGGGCATGGAACAGGACACTTGGGTGATGATTTCTGAGCAAGGAGAAAGACTGTACAAAATGATGTGCAAACAAGGGAATCTCATCAAAGACAGGAAGAGGAAATTAACCACTTTCCCCAAGTGCTTTCTTGGAAGGTATTTCAAGCGTATGATAGCATGAATTTTTGCCATCTAAAGCCACATTTTAAATCTTCTCTGGGATTCTGCAGAAACTGCACTTCATTTGTAATGTCTGTTAGGCCTATTTGCCTCACAGAATCTATCCAAAATGTAAATTGATCTGCCTGAAATTTATGAATATGTACTCATATTGCAAAGTAGTTGTATTAAAGAGACAAGGCTGCAAAGGCATGATGAAAATATGGAAATTATTCAAGTGAATTAGTTTCTTTAAAGAAATTATTCCCAAGCTGTTTAATGCATTTTGTCTCTGTAATTACTATTTTGGAGTGTAAAATTTGATTTATGCCACTTCAAAAATCTTTGTCTCTAAAAAATGCTCCTGTCCCCCTCTTGCTTGAATGTCAAGAACAGATTTACTAAATAAGGTTTATGTGTTTAAATATTTACTCATATAATCACGAAGATCTGAATGAAGAAGTAGATACCCTAAAAATGTGTATCTGAACAAAACATATGTTTGTGGGACAGAGTGGTTATCACTTATTTCATTTGACCATGAGATGGTAAAGTATGAAAAGTATTTTTATAAAGCACACTGAATTTTACACAGAGAAATTGAAAGGAAGATACCACTGGGTTCAAAAGTGGAAATGAAACTTGAGAGATTTTTATTTGTTGTCAGAAGTAACATTATTAAAGAGAATAGAAACCAGGATTAAGATTAGTGATTGAGTTATGATTGAATCATGTTTCCTCAGTGATGTTTTTAGAAGCAGGTAAAGAATAAACTCATGGTGAGGAGCCATTTAAACCTATCATCAAATGGCTGCTTTTCTGTGCTATGTTTGGAGTTGACCCTTTTGAAGAATGCTTCTGCTGATCCTGGGCCACCAGTTAAAACCCATGAATGTGAAGGTTGCACTACCTCATTACACTTTTCTTTTGATTTGTAACATCATTTTATTGTGATACAAGGTAGGCATTTCCTGCACATGAAATATATACTTTGTGTATATTCTCAGGATGTCATGTCTGACACCTTGGAAGTAGCAAGCCTACTTTCTGTCATATTGTGGTTGTGTTCTTCCATCATGACATATCTGCTCTGGGCAGGTGCACTAAGAGTGCCTGGGATTGCCATATATTGGTCTGTCTGGTTGAGTGTGGCAATGCTAGTCTAGGAAATCCCATAAATGTGGAAAGCCTTCACTCTGTGCCATGTAAACTTCATGCATGGAAAGCTTCTGAGCAGAAAAGAGAAGGCATCTCATGGGAAACCATATGTGTATACATCAAAATAATAGAAGAGTTGAAATGAGTGGATTTTTTTTAAGGTGGTATGATAATTTCAAGATCATTAGGCTTAAGAATCATTCACTAGACTAGTTAGAAACACTAATAATGGAGAGGGAAATGCTGTAGATCTGGTGGTATGACATCTAAAGTTCATTTTCTATATCTGTTTTTATTCCAGTGAATTTGTGTCCTGGCTGTTGGAAATTGGAGAGATACACAAATCTGAAGAAGGTGTTCATCTTGGCCAAGCTTTATTAGAGAATGGCATTATCCATCATGGTAAATATAGTTAGTTTTAACTTACTCATTTTCAAGATAATTGTTGTAATTAGAGTGGACTTAATGTAGTTTGACAAAAAGATTTTCTTGTTAGTGCAAGACATCTTGTTGAATTTGCATTATATCCTTCCAGGGACTGCATGGGCCCATTGTCCATGCATATCAGATTTACTGGGAAAGGCTCCATTGATTTACTTCACATTACATTTGTGCTGTTGGGATCGCAACACTGCAAACAGAGACCTAGGGAAACATTGCTATTTTCTCATAAGCGAAAATAAATTAAGGGGGAACACAGAATGGTACAGTGCTTTTAAGAATTTTAGCCTTTATTAAAGCCAGGCATTTTAGGGATAATATTCAACTAAGAATTGTACAAGACAATGAGTAACAGTTGGCTGTTCAGAAATGTGCCTGGTCATCTGTTAGGTATTACAACTAGAGCTAGTGGAATCCAGCCTAGAACCGAAGAGCTTAATCTTTTGAATTTTAAGGCCTTCTTTTCACTACATTGTTTAGTTACTAAACTTGATATCTTTATGCTGAAACTTCAAGTCAACTCTTTGCATTTAGCTCTTTGTGGAGAGAAGTATCTCTCAAATGGTTCATTTTTTGAGCTACCAAGGAGGTTTGATTTCTGCAGGTTATTTGCATTGACAACATTTTTCTCTTACCAGAGCAGGTCCTTACCTCTGTCTCTATTACAAGATGTAGTCTAACAGGACCATACAAGTGAAGTGAAAGTTATGGTTTTGAAGGCATATTTGACATACAGTAGGTACAGTCTCTTAAAAACAAATAGTGAAAGAGCTGCCAAGTTAGCTACTGTTCCATCATAGATCCTAGGTGTAAATTTAGATGAATTCATTGATAATATACATTTTAACATTTCAATGCTCCATCTAGCAATGAATTTAATACTTGATTAAGTTCTTTGCAATGATGTTTTTAGTGTCCTTGACTGGAAAGCAAGTAGAAGAAATATAGTGCCACTTGGCTGTGTGTGTTTTTAAACATATGCAGAGTAGGAGGGAAAACATTAAGGTTACTCATCAGTAGTCATGTAGCCTTTAATTCTTTAATGTCAGTCTACATAATTTTCCTTCACCATCATTCAAATGTCAGATGCTCTTATGTTTACTACACAAACAGAATTGTTTTCAGTGGAACCATTCTGTTGCCAGATTCTTCTCCTGATCTTGTAATTTATGTCCTAAATGCGCTCATAGACTTTCTCTATACAGAGTTAAATGAATATTGTGTAATTTCATGAGATAAAAGCGTAATTATATTAGAGCATAAAAATGTGAGCTAGACATGCTACTTTGAATAGTGGATCCAGCTGTGATTCACTGAAAATAGCATTCTTAAAATAAAGTTGAATGAACCATCTGTTTTCACAGAGGGAGCAAGGGAGAAAGAAAGTTTGGCTGTTATTTACATTGCAAATATTGTAAAGGCCTTTGTTCAAGTTTGCATATTCACTAAAGTGGCCATTATTGTCACTGCGCTGGAGTTCATTCAATGCCAGAACCATGTTGTGATGGGCATTGTTGTGCTTCCTGATATGTGAACTCTTGCAAATAGAAAAGTTATGGGTTTTCCTTTTTTTTTTTGTTTCCTTTTGTATAAGGGGAAAAATCTGGTTGTATGCTGCTATTTTAAATCCACTTTGTGGAATTCTCTGGTATTTGAAATGACTTGTATCAGTCAATGGACTGAGATACTTTGTCCAGTCACTTGTTTCTTCTGATTAGAGATGGAAGCTTTGTTTCAACATAGTAAGGAGCTTTGTAGGTACAAAAATAAACTGAGTATCAGATAGTTTTAAAATTAATAGATATATATGTGTCTGTGCAGTTTCTTGGATTTATGTACTGATCTGATTTACAATTACAGTGGCAAAAAAAGTATAAAAAAGACCATTTAAACCTGGATCTGTTTTCTTTTTGTCATGTGTACCATATAACCATCTATCCCAGCATAAATGTAAGGTACAATGTTGAAAGTGACATGCAAATCAACTTTATTATTTTAGCGGTAATACAGTTTTTTATCAGCTTGAAGTGTTTGAAACTTAGAATGTGCCAGCTCTCTGGAGCTACTCCATGTGTTCCTCAGAGGGCATGGCCTGCTCTGTTCATCATGGGCATGCAAGAAAAGAAAGGTGCTTTGTCGTCCTGGTTCCCTCCCAGTGTATCCCTGTAACAGCGAGGAACAATTTGGCCTTAGGCAAACTGTCCTGGTGGTGGTTTTTCTATTTTCAATAGTTGATAATTATAAAAATTCTTGGTTCCTGTTAATCTAGTGCAATATATTTTTTCTTCAACTGTACAATTTTTTTTAATTTAGTTCTGTAACTAGAAGATACCCTTTTTCCCCGAGTTAAATGTTCACAATTCATTAAAATTCATTTAGATACTTATATTAGTCATTATATGTGAAAATTTTGTAGTCTGTATCTGATGTATTTAGAAGTGATGATACACGAAAGAGCTTAGGAATTATTTTTGGATAATAACCTTAGTATGAAGCATCAGTTCAAGGCAATTGGAATAGTGTCCTGGGCTTTACTGTTAATAGATATTTCAAATGCAGGTAGAGAAGTCCCTTTCCTCTTGCACATGACACTGGTGAAACCACTTACTATATGAAGTTCAGTTTTTATGTCTATGTATCAGATGATGTGTGGAGATAGTGAAGAGCTTGAAGGAGCATGAAAATGACACAGGCAGAAGGGATCTTACTATACAAAGTTTATGATGCTTAACTAAGTTTTTGGAAGAATTATGTATGATGGTTTAATCACTTGGCATAGGGCAGCATGCACAGAATTATCTAATGCTGTCAGGCATGTTACTCCGATTAATGAAGACATTACAGTGCCCTCCTTTAGCAGTAGATGATATGTAAATTTAGTTTCAAAATTCAAGCTTGCAACGGCAAGCAAAACTGTAATTAATAAAATAGTTACCCTAGGATGGTACTAGTGCCTAGTGCTATCCTCAGCCATCAAATGGATCAGCTGTTTTTCAGAAAGATTGCAGCAGTACTGTTTCCAGGAGAAGCTTTGTACCGTATGATACAACCATTTTGACAAAACACTTGAAGTTGTGAAGTTTGTTGCTGGAATATTGTAAAACTCTGGAAATCCACTTGCTAAGATCTTTTTCACAGATCTTTGGGGAAATAGATTATCAGCATCTTTGTAATGATTGCCAGTCTCTTGCACTTATGATATCTGGCAGGCTATATATAGGGGAAGATGTTCCCTCTCCCTTTTTTCCCCAGTGCAAGACTGGTCAAATGTGTTGTGAAGGATTCACATCTTTACTGACTCATCTGAGATTGGCCTTGGCAAGAATGAGAACAGAAAATAATGTGTAAGAATAATATGAATAATTGCAAAAGAAATCTTATTTGCCGGTTTGGTTGATAAGCTCTGCAAAAGCGCTGAAGAATAGAAAGATTTGAGTGCCTAGTTTTTCATGCTGTTCCCTGCCTGTTTGTCTTTCTTATTCTTTGCCCTGTGACTTGGAATTGTTCAGTTTCTTCTGTACTACTTAAATGTTCTAAGAAATGTCGTCACCAGTGACATAAAGGAACTTAGGGCAGATGATCTAATTGGGCTTCCTGCCCTTTCTATCTGAAATCTAGCTGATGCTTTGTAATGGACTATTATTAGAGGAAATTATGCTAACCTTCTTCTCTCTTGATTTCTTCAGAAAGTCATCTAACAATACATTTTTTTTTAATGTAGTTACAGATAAGCACCAATTCAAACCTGAACATATGCTATATAGATTCCGATATGATGATGGAACATACTACCCCAGAAATGAGATGCAGGATGTGATTTCTAAGGTACAGAATAAAATAGTTGCTATTATTAGTAAGAACACATAAGAAATTGAGGCTCTGCTCCAAAAATAATATAAA
>WEIV01016431.1:1780-17846 GCA_013390005.1 Calyptomena viridis | reverse complement strand
CTTTTTGTTGCAAATCATAGTTGGTGTCAAGAATTTATAAATACAAAACAATAACAGAGCCCCTGCCCCTCAGTTCATTTGTTAAAAACCAAATTTACTCTGATTCGAAGAGATGCAACCAACCACAAAAATTAATGAGATATAGTTCACAGAGTTGGTTCTAAATGTTACCAATATTTTGATTAGTACTGAAAACTTGGGACCCCATTGTGGGCACAATCCACAGTCACTATACAAGAGAATGCATGCTCCGAGATAAAGGACAAAATCTTAACCATGAGATGAATCATGAGACTTCTACTTGGCATGACTAGAGGTATCAAGACTTTACAGGAACTGTGAGTGCAAACTGCTAATGCACTTCTGACTGAAGGAAACACAATGGCAAAAATGAGAATATGAGCACAAATGTAAATGTGACTGAGTGGCTTTAAACCATCTTTTTGTAATTCAGAAAAAGACCAAATTATGAATACTACCATAATGAAAGCATCTAGAAATAGGAATGGTAGTTAAACTCATCTGAGACTGGCAAAGTCAAGAACACCTGTATTTCATTATTCATTTGTTTAATACTCTATTGTCGTTAGTTGACTCAAAGAGGACTAGGTTACTTGTTAGCAACATTGGTTTACGTTCTTCACTAACAATATGTCCAAAAGGATAAAAGGCACTGACATGCTGTTAAAAGGTTAATACTCACCTCTGGAATCTGAAAGTAACGGGTCCCATAGGTGTTCTGAATATGGACAATATCCAATCAGATGTTAAGTGTTTGACTTTTTAAAGATATAGAAAAGTTTCAGCTCTCAGACATTTCTATCATAAGGAAAAGTGTGTCAGCAAATACATACAGAAATGCAATACTGAATTTTTTTACCATAAGCGGTCTCTAATAAACTTTAAAAAAAATTTAGAAATAAACACAAAGAGACTGAAATTTTACAGTTCTTTCCACATATGCATAAAGACACATTCTTATTGAAAAGTGAAATTTAAAAGCAGTTTCAGGATCTGTGCTCGTTCCAGAGTCCCCAAGACAATTTTTGACAGGGATATATTTTCTATTATACAGACTTTTTCCCTCTATGACTGCCTGAGATATCCAAACTAACAGGATGTTGAGTAGATAATTAAACAGAATGATGTGGAAAACTGAATGAACACAAGGTCAAATGGAAAACTGAAATGGACTGAAAAAGTACTGAGAAACTATGTTTTTTCTGGTATTATACACTTGATTGGTGAAACTGAAGCGGAAAGATGGTCTCATGTTTCAAATGATGGACATGGATTCTGACAGCTAAACTCAGTTCTCTTGACTTCCTGGTTAACCTGAAGTTAATTAGCTTTAGTTACCTGAACAATACAGATATTGTTCCTGTCATTTCTGGCTCATACTAAATTGTAAACTCTTCAAGGCATTATGAATGTACACAAATGCGATGTTACTAGGTAAAATGCCCCTGTTTTTTCCTTTGTGTCCTCTAATTGAAACCACAGAAGATTGGCTAGTTTCCCTTTCCTGCCTGAGGAGTAAATCCTCCCTTACAGTACTGAAGCAATAGATGAGAGCCTGTTCTCTTCATGTGTGTGTTCCCAAGGTTAACCCACACCACTGAGAAAAGAGACACAGGTTCACATAACAGGGCTAGAAGGAGCCTATGGAAATCATCTGGTCCACCTGCTCTGCTCAAACCAGGGCCAACCTCAAAGCCAGTTCAGGTTGCTCTGTGTTTCATTAAGTCAACTTCTGCTTTCCCAATAGAATCCATAATCATCTGAGTGTTGATTTTTTGGTGTTGGTGGTAATTTTGGTGTTTTTGTTTTTTTTTTTACTTTGTGGAAGGAGCTCTTGAATATTAGCTCTCAGTCAGGTTTGGCTTTACACCAGGTTCTCTGAGGTGATTTTAAAGTCTGCTGAAAGCTGTCTGTTAGTTGACACAGTGTCTGTGTTTTCCTCTTTTTCAGTTTTTTCCTTTTGTTGTGTAATGTCAGTGAAAATTTCATATAAGAAATTGTTTTCACATGCAGAGATAGTGACCTCAAGCTTCATCCTTATATTCTTAGTCTTGTCTCTCATTTTTCATGCTTTTTAAATTAATCATGTTAATTTGTAAAAAGTCAATTGATATAAAGGTAATGGGGTTTTGAGAGAGCTGTTAACACAAATTTGCTTAATTAACAAATCATGTGTAAAATCATGCTCACTATAAACACTGCTGTGGAGCAAATACAACCCATTAAGATTCATAGGAAGGCATCATGTTCTGATCTGTCAAAAAGGTTTAACTGCTGATCAGCAGGGCTTGAATCCTGAAAGCTGGAAAAAATGCATCGTTTCCTCTTGTACATCCATTAAACTCTCCCAGACTGTGGGCTACTTGAGTCCTAACCTGTCAACTGCTCTCATCTGCACTGAAGTCCTGTATAGCTAAAAGGGGATGTGTCATATCACAATGTGCTTAACAGCATATCATTTGGAAGCTAGTGGTAAGCATCCTGCTTGTGGGAGGAGACTAGAACTGTTAGGAATGGTGATAAGATCCAGCAACAGGATGTTATAAGGGCATGTTGAAATGGAAAGGCATTGAAAGGGCAGAAGAGGAAAATACAGCCCATCATGACAAGTTCCTCCAGTCACAGAAGAAAAGAATTTATTCAAGTCATTACAGCAGATGTAGACATTTTATTGTGGTGAATCACCTGTGCATTGATGAAGCAGTTTATGAAATCCACCAGTTTCACCTTGTCTTATTAGGGCCTTTCTCACTCTGCTAGGTAAGCATGACAGATCTCCCTGACAGTCAGGGAGTTACTGGCCAGGGCAAGGGCTGGTCAGAAGCCAGGAACACATTAGAGATTTTCCATTCACCAGAGTAGATTTACTTCCTTTAGAATGATATTACTTTAATGAAGAGAATGAAGTTGCTCTGATTTATTCTGTAAAAGAAATTCATTTTTCTTTCAGCTTCATTTTACATTTGATTTAGGGCACCAGTTTGCTGTTGTCCTCCACGATATTGACTGTTCATTAGCCTGCAATGACCACTATAGTAGTTGACAGGTTTCAGATCTTGCTTTGCCAAATTCAGACCCAGACTTCCAAGGTTTCCATCCTTGAGGCGTCAGAGACTCCATTTTTCAGTTTTGACCAAAGGCAAGAGACAGGATCATCTTTCACAGCAATAAGAGAACTATGAGGCATTTAGACATGAAAAGAGATGAATTAAATCCCATTTTCTGGAGGACGCTTTGTGAAAAAAACAGAGGCCTGGAAAACTGTATATTGATGTAAAATTTGTCATTCTCACAGATATAGTTCCTAAATAACCCCCTAAGACTTCTTAAAGATGTCTGCAAAGATTTAATAAATTATTTACATTGTCATGACAGCTGTGATAGTCAATATAAAAATGTTGCCTTTACACTTTTTTGCCAAAAAAAAATTTTAAAAATCCCCTGATCCACAAGAGGGTGTGCAAGCCGTTTTATATTACATGAATTTGCTTTTATGCACTAACAGCTGTGTTCATTTTCCTGTTCATTTACAATCATCAGACAGAGCAGGGAAACATGGGAAAGGTTTTATCCAGGTCAGTTTTGAGAAGTAGAAGATTTTCTAAAACTAACCAAGTATAATTTCTTATCACCTATACAGCATGCATTCAAGGTCATGGGCACATTCCAGCAAAAGTTTGGTGAGGGCCACACATTTCACAAGCTTCCTGAATGTTGCTATTGCTTCTGAAACTTTAGATCTAACAAGCACGAAGGATGTTTAAAGAGGAACCTGACTCTACTTGAGATGATCTTGTCAGAGACTGCCCTTTTCTCAAATTAAAGTCTTTTTGCATAAACTGTATCAGTCAGCATTAGCCTGTTTTGTGTGTCAGTCCCTCTGGTACCACACACTTGAAGCCAAGAGAGGATGAAGGCAGGGTTCTTGAAATCTGGGACCCTTGCCTAGAAAAGCCATGGATGCAACTGAGCCAAAGTCATAATGTTGGACAAGGACTCACTACACATCTGGTTTCTGCCTGCCAGCCATCTGTTAAGTGGATTGGGTGTTGGCTGGAAAATCCCAGTTATCAAGAGAAAAACAAAGAGCTGTGAACTGGGAAAAAACGAGTGAGAAGAGAAAAGGCAATAAAAAGGAAAAAGGCAAATGATGGAAAGTTCATGTAGAGCACACTGACATTTTACCAAACCTTTTGCAGTCAACTCTAATTCTTAAAAAGCCAATTGGGTACAAAATTTGCCTCTCAGAGAACAGACAGCCTTGAAAAAATTATTAAAAACACGGGAGGTGCTGTTCAGAGAAACAGTAGTGACTGTACAATACAATATGACCAGGAACACTTAACAATACAAATAATCCTTCAGGCATTCTGCTATGCTGTGTATATCATTACTTTAGAAAGGTTTTATAGCAAAAAAACTAGTCCAAAAAAAATATGGATGTGTCTGTGTGCCTATGTGTGTGTGTGTGTATGTACAAATATATATCTATCACTCTGCAGTTTCACTGAGACTGTATTGAGTTGCACAAGCCAAGGAGTTGGTTGCCTAAGATGAAAGGGATACAAAATATAGCCATATGCCAGGGGGAAATGAATATCAATATATGGCTTCTGTGTGATACTAGTATCATTGATTTTTGACAATAGTTTATGTATGAATGAGCTATAGTTAATAGCATAGGAAGTTATAACACCACCTCTCATAAGTACTGCTTATTTGTTACACCATTCAACTGCTGAGTGAAAGGCATCTTCAGCTGCTGGATGCCCTGAAACTTAATCCTAGTGCTCTATGTGCCATATCATAGTAATTGTTTGGGAAAGGAGTACAGTGTGTGCATTTGTGTGGGGGTGTGTGAAAGCAATGCAAGTCTGCCTAAAATTCAAATAAAACTCAGAAGAAATGCTGCAGATGCTCACCCATTTCTCTGGGTGTTATTCACCCATGGTATACCAGGCAGATAGGTGATTTGCTCAGGGTCTGTATCTCTTTTGCAAACCTCATACCACTAGCAAGCTTTCACATATATTCTCTATAGATCCTTCATTAAGGCATATTTAGTGCTTGATTAATTTGTTAACAGGACAGAGTTATCTTATAACACCATATTAATGTTCCCTAAGTAGGCTAAACATTAATAAACTTGAATATGACAGTAAAACTTTAAGAGGCACAGTACCAGCTGAATTCCTCCTCCTTCAGATCAGATGTTGCAGAATGACTAAACGTCACTCTGCTAGTTTTATGTAAATGGAAATGAGAAGCTAAACCTTAAGCAATTTAATATTGTCTTGATTGTATGTAATTTAGGATTAACTAACCCTGATTAAACAAGACCTTACAAGTATATCAACTGCCTGCAATTAACATGCTGTTGGTAAACACTTGGAGTCACAAGTTTTGTTTTCCACACTACAAGAAACATGTATAAGTATTTCTTACATTTCTGCTTGCAATCTCTAGTAGTTAAAATCATGAAACCTGGTGGATTATAAGCACTTCTGATGTGTTCTTAGAAAAGTATTGTGAAGAAAAAAGTTAGTATTTCTAAAAATTTCTTAAAGTGTAGACATTTGATAGGTTACACTGCAGAGCCCTCAATAAACCACACCACCAAGAGGAACAGTGGAGGAAGCTGAGATAGTTCACAATTAAATTTCCAGCAGGAGCTTCAGAATGAAGGGCCAAAACTTGGAAATCAAAGTACAAAAAAGAAAAGGTACATGTAAACTGACTTTGTCCTGTTAACAGGGAAATCCACCTCAAGTTTCTGGGAGAACCGCATGGGATAAGGATACAGGAATGGCCATTCAGGACTACTGGAGCAGGGCTCCTCAATTCCCTTCCCAGCAAAATCAAAGCCAAAGAAGGCTGCATCCAAGTGGATGCTGCTACACTGGTGCCAGGGCACCCTAGTGCTTCTGCAACAGGACCATCAATGTGCCATCAATGACACTGTGAATCCCAAAGTACTCCACATCCAGCCTTCCAGGTGTCCTCCTGGGGTGTTGCAGGTCTGCTCACACCCCCTTTCCTACTGTTTTTCTACCAGCTGAACAAATTACTGACCCTGCCTCCTTTCCAGCTGTGCAGCACAGCTTTTCACTCTCCTTATCTCTGCCTGCTGAACCACTCGTGAATTCTCTTAACTTGTCTCGGGCAAAAATAACTGAGGTTAGCAAGGACCTGCTGCTTAAAGTGCCATGGAAAATTCAGATCATTTTTACTTAAATGGGTGAAGAAGCAATTCTTACAAGCAACTGAGCTTGTCAGTCACCAAAGACCTTTAGCTTGGGTAGAAGTTTTAAATAAGTTGTATTGTCAACTAATGTAAATGCCATAGCACACTTCCCAGCCAGAAAAAAAATGGGTAGAAAGCAAGGCACTGTAAGTTTCAGAAGAAGAGCCAAAAGTAAAAAGTCCTGACAGTATATCAATTTTCCTTTTTAAGCACCTGACTCCTTTTCTCAGAAGCACTCTGCTCTGCTAAGGATATTCTGAGTTACCAGGAATTACTCCTGTTGGACTCCTGTTCTCTGAAATACTACCTATATATTCAGAAGCACTCAAATAATGAGCACAGTTAGGGGTGGAATAAAGATCTAAATCATGACATTTAATTTCAGTTATTGGTGCCTTTCCCATCCCTCTTGGTAGTCAGTGGAAGATCTTTCATGACATATTCATTTCTTAGAAGTCATGTTTTTCTGAAGTTAAAATGATGGTTATAAGGACCAGTCTGTAAAAGATTAACTATCAATAAGAATCACAATGATCATTCAGTAAACCCCACAGAGGTTCATCTGTTAACTTCTTTGGGATTAGAGCTAATTGGGAAAGTTGTTCTCGTTTTCTGTTTTTGTTTCAGACAGGGAAACAGCAATTTCATAGTCATAGAATGGCTTGGGTTGGAAGGGATCATCTAGTGGACACCTATCACTATAACAGATTGCTCAAAGCTTCATCCAGCCTGGTTTTGAACACTTCCAGGGATGGGACACTCACAACTTCTCTAGACAACCTGTTTCAGTGACTCACCATCCTCACAGTAAAGAATTTTTTCCTATACCTAATATAAACCTACTCTGAGTTTGAATCCATTTCCCTTGTCCTGTCACCACATGTGAATAGGTAAATAGTCCCTCTTCACCTTTTTAGTAGGGTACCTTCAGGTACTGGAAGGCCACAATTAGGTCACCCCTAAACCATCTCTTTTCCAGGCTGAACAATCCCAATTTTCTCAGCCTTTCCTTGTAGGAGAGATGCTCCATCTCAGTAGTCAATTTGGACTCCTCTGGACTGACTCCACCAGGTCAATACCTTCCTGTGCTGGGACTCCCAAAGCTGGATGTGTATGAGTACTCCAGGTGGAATCTCATCAGAGCAGAGTAGAGGGGCAGAATCAGCCCTCTCGCCCCACTGGCCATGCTGCTTTTCATGCAGCCCAGGATACAACTGGCTTTCTGGATTGCAGGTGCACACAGCCATGTCCAGCCTCTCATCCACCAGCACCCCTAAGTCCTTCTCAGCAGGGAAGGACTGTATTGATTCCCCCAGCCTGTATTGATACTGAGGGTTGCCCCAACACAGGTGCAGCACCATGCACTTGGACTTATTAAACTTTGTGAGATTCCCACTCCTCAGCCTTATCCAGGCCCCTCTAGAAGTCTCTGCCCTTTAAATGTGTCAACTGCACCACTCAGCTTGGTGTCATCTGTAAATTTGCTGAAGGTGCACTCAATGCACTAATATTATAACTAGTATTAAATTATTATTGTTAAATTATTATTATTACTATTAATATTATTATTATATTTCTTGTTAATAAAAAATATTCAGTGAAAAATCCTCAGTGTTCTGAAAAACTAACTTGGAGTCTTACTTAAGAATTATTTTTGGTTTTCTAATAGCTACTTTTAGGATAAAGACTGATTTATTTATTTATTAAGAAAACATTATTTATTTATTTTATTTTAACCAGAATTACACCTCTTTTCCCTCTTCCTGTTTTGGTTTTTTTCCCCACAGTTTTCCCTAAGGGAGTTGATCCCTCAGCATGGTGATGTTAGACAGCACGAAGGTCAAATAAAGGTTGCATTACAGTGTACTTAGTTTCTTGGAAATATTCATTCTCAACTTTAAAGTTATTTTAAGAGATTTTTTACTTTTCATTCTTTTTGAACTTACAGCCTGTGACTATATAAACCATCACATCAGCTGCATAAAGTTATGTAGTGGAAGGACCCAAAATTCACTCAAAATTCTAAAAGATTTTATTGCCTCTGCACATGCTACTCAGCCTTGAGAAAAAAAATAATCCATCAATATAAAAGAGCCATGAAAGGCACAAAGCATTTCTTCTCTCTTTGGCTCAAAACACTGAGTTTTCAGATCCAATTCTTACTGCTCTTCAAACACAATAAATTTGGAGTAACTTGATTTGAAATACTGGGATTAGCTGAAATATTGTCTCCCATCCTTAAAAGAAGGGGTTTTCAGGTTTTTGTGTAAATCTAGAATACAGTAAATAACAACATTGAAATCACTATGTCATGAAATCAGTAGAATCATTGAGGATATACATTTTTCTGTGATCACTATGTGGTCTGTCCTTATGGCTCTACACACAGAGCAGCTAGAACAGCAAGGCATTATAACAGCATTACAACCAGTCAGGCTCCCAAAGCTGCCTCATCAAAGGACATGAGCCCTACATTTAGTAAGATTTCAAACAGAATATTTTCCAGCTGTCTTGCTTTATTCTACAGAATTATATTGACTATATCACTCATTGGAAGTGAGAGAGGTTAATCACCATCAACCTTGTTTTTCTATATTCTACAAACAGACTTGCCAACACTTCCTGGAATATTAGCCATAGGGAAGCTTGTGAAAAGTTCAACCAGTTTTCAGGTCTTTCTATGGACTGGGGATTTTTAACCAATCCAGACTGTTTGGGAAGGGACTTTTAGCACAATACTCCTCTCAACTCAACTGCTTAGCACTGCTATTATTCCATCAAATTAATGGCATAAACTTAACCCTTGAATCCCTGTGGTATGGGCAAGGAAAATATGCAGCCTGATATGCTTTGGAAACAGAGGATGCTATATTTTATTGACACAAACCAAAATCCACAGATATCCACTAAAAGATTCAAAGGTAGCAGGGAGATCTCAGTAACTGTGGTAAGCTGCTATTAATTTATCAGCTCTTTGCTTAGCTTTGTATTCTTAGGACATCTCTTAATACTAATTGAGTCTTTCCAAAATCAAGTAGATGTGTAAGATGCATGTAAACAAAGCTGTGTAAGCGGAATGACATTGAACAAACACAGTCCCCTAGGCCTTTCCCATATACTTTCTTGGCCAAGAGTCTTTGTCACTTGCCTTTTTTGGGATTTGAACCATCAGTATCTAAGGCAACACAGCTGACTATCTCAAGAATGCATAAAGCTTGAAGATTTTATTAGGAACTTCAGAAAACATTATCTCTAGACTTTAATCAGTAAAAAAATAATCTTACTTGGAAAGAAGAAATCAAAAATATCCCTACTGCTCCAGAAGATTATTTGGTCTTCTAGCAGAAAACTTTCAGGAGCTTCATGTTGCCATTGTCCACATCTTCTCCACAGGATACAGACAAGCTAGTCTCCCAGCAGTCAATCTCAGACTAAAATCAACCCAAATCCCAAAACAAATACAAAAATTGGGGGGGGGGGGCAGGGAAGGTGGTAAATAAAGAATAAAAGGAGAATCTGCCTAATCTGCTTCCTGACTTCGGCAACTAACTGATATTCACTCGGTGGTGTTGCATCTAAATGGATGATAAACAGATTTTAAAAATTGCAAGTGGTCAGCCTCGTGCCAGACACAGACCTGCCTGGTGCCAGTGCACTGCACTCACAACAGACAGCAGAGAAGCTGAGGGAGCTCTGTTTTCACAGTGGAGTTTGGCAGCCTGTCAACTACAAAGTCTCCAGTACTTACAGGAATTTGCAACCTGCACATTGTCAGAATCCCCACATCACAGGCCCACACCAAATGGAGTGTAGTGCTTTCATTATTTGGACACCAATTATAGCTAATTCATAGTCTGGATTTCATTAAAAAAGACTAGAATTTTTCCCCTAAAACCCCCATGTTAATCATTACAAGCAATTATGAATATTAAATTCCTGAATTTCCTCTCAGCATGCATTGTAAGGATGAATAGAATTGTTCTCCCTATAATCTTAAAAATAAACAGAGTACAAACACCATACATAGTCCCAGCTTTTATCTTTTACTTTTTTGGTGTTTTCTGGTTCTTCACTGAGTTTCTTTTTCCCTTGAGGCACACTAGATGGTAAGAATGTGTGTGCAATATGGCAGATCAAAGAAAACTGTACACAACACTTTTTATTGCCTTATATGACATGTGTGTAGTGTGTAACAAACAGTAAATTTAGCCTAGATCCAGCATATATCAAGTTTGAGCAATCTTTTCTCTGTTCTTTTCTTTCCCAAAATGACAGTTTGGCACTGAAGGCTCTTGGGCATTTTACCCTTTCTTTTCCTCATTTATGCAAGCTGAAAGTGTGTTACTATCTGCACACTGATAAATAATACCGGTAAATAAGACCGATTTTCAGCCTGATCTGAAAGCATCATTTTCCAGTTAGCAAAGATTGTAGAATGGCTTTGAAAGGTTAAGCTACTAGATATAACTCTTGCAATTGTGGAGCCTTTTGTGAGCATATTCACAAGTATCCAAAATGATTCACGGAAACAGGGAAGAAAAAGAGGAAAATCTGACTTTGAAAGTGAAGCCAGATTTGAATCTAGAAAATGCACAAAAAGAAATCCAAAGCATCTTTCCAAACTAAGAGAGCATGGCACAGTACAAAGCTGCAGTTGAGGCTCTGACTCAGAGCTTTGCAGTATATCTAATTTAGCAGAATCTCAGACAGCTTGTGCTGTGGTATTAAAAGGACTTCATTGGAAACACATAAATCACTACTCTCCCACCCCCTTCCTCACATGGGACCCTAATGAATTAACTTGCTATTAATTTCCAGAGCAAGCCAAGTATATACACCATGACTGTGGTGTGAAGCGGTCTGCAAGAAAGCTTTTACAAATTCTCTGATGACACCCCGGACAAGCATTTATGGAGTGTTCAATCAAAAGCTGCTCAAGAGATTGCAGACTACTGATACCTACATTTTGACCTGCTTCAATTCATCAGTGGTTTCACCTACTTATGTACTGCACTGCACAGGTGGGAAGAAGACAGCAACAACAGAACAGGGGAGGAAAATGAATCAAAATGTGAAGCCTTCCAAGCAGTGAAAATATTTTTTTTGTTGGAGGGAAAGGAATGCCACAAATGAGCTTTGCAGAGCATTGTGGGTCAGGGAGAAAAGGGGCAGCACACTCCAGCAAACCAAAGCAAACGAAAAAGAGTAAACAAGATGGATATTCTTTAAGTCATCCTTCGGAGGCACTTAGGCTTCTCCAGCTGTCTCAACGTGTTAAACAGTTTACTCTGTAAAGGATCATGTACTCTTATAAGGTCTTTCGCAATGCCTCAGCCTCCTGCAGTGAAGGGTCTCTTAAAACATCTATCTTGTTGTGCAGTGTCTTGGAGATCCTATTGAACTGCCAATGTTTCTTTTCACAGTAACCTACAGAGACAGGGACCTGTCTCTTCTACAGATCTGCAAGCCCTTTCATAGATCAGGAGTAAGCCTATTCCATGTATCATTTCTTTTAATAAAAGTATTTGTTGCTTTGAAGGGCCTGTATAGTGTTGTCCATATTTTAGTAAAACTGTTCTTTCATTGTAGTGTTCTAGTACAGTCCCAAGTGTTCTAAAATATAAAAAAATAAATTCCAGATATAAGCCACAGCAACTGGACCCCCATGAATCATTCTTAACTCTCTTTAGTCACAACAGCTCAATCTCTAACTCTAATCCCCCTCAAACAAAATACATGTAAAAGCTAATCAGACAACCAAGGTACAAGCAAGCAAAAACCCCAAAAATTGTTGATGTCATTTTCCCCCTGTAGGATTATTGACTATATCTTTCATGCAAAATGAAATCTTAAGGAGAGCATGAAGTCCTGAAAAGAGCCCCCACATTTAGGGAAATAGAAGCTACATACTTAAATGGATGGCCAGTGATTTTAAGAACAGTTTATAAAACATTTCCACACAGTAAGTAAAGCAAAAGCTGCCCACACCCAGTTTCTGCTGCCAAGAGTAAAAGGCCACAGGAGGTTGTTTCTGAGGTGTTATTTATATTGGATTTTAAAATGGTCTGAGGGGACAGAGGGTTAAGCTATCAATTATGTAATTGTAAACGAAGAACCTTTGGGAAGAGAAGCAGAAAATTGTACACTTAGAGAACGAGAAAGACATTTAGGAGAGGTTCAAGGTTAACTCTTTTCCTTTGCTCCTCTGAATTCTGTTAAGAGTTCACATCACGGTACAAAGCCCAGGGAACAATTTTGGTGCCATAGGAAAGCAATTCCTTAAATTGTGATTTGCTCAGCACCTCAAGTGATGCAGCAGGAGCTCCCTAGCCCAGGGAGACCATGTTGTGGCCACTGCAATTCAGATGCTATGTGCTTTCTGTAAGGCTATTTTAAGACATGCTGTCAATGGGCCTCAGAATACCAGGCATTGTCTTACTGCCAGCACTGCTGGAAATGTGAAAAAAGTGCACAGCTAATGTATAAATGGGAAATTTGATAAGAAATTAAAACAGAATCTAGTCTGTCACTATATCTGTGCAAGTGCAACAGGAAAAAGAGAGGGACAAGGTAAATGTTCTCCCACAAAACACATTGTAAAGTACAGCTATGTAGTAATTTCTTCTCAAAAGCTGAGACATATACACATGAAAAGGATGAATCCTGTGGCTGCTGAAAATACTTTGCAGGTTTTTTTGATACACAGGCAGGAAGAAGTGAGATGGATTGTACCTTTTCCCCTTCCTCTTCCCCGTTTTGTTTTCTAATATCCAGCCTAAAACCCAAGACCCATCTTTCCACACTGAAACACCATTTATTGGCCTGAGCACCTCAGCTATTTCTTTCAGAAGATTAAATCCTACTTCTGCACCTATCTACAAGCCCTCCAGTTTATCAAGGGCTTTGCAGCTAGGTGCTGAGGAAGCAAGCAGCTGGTCGGGCAGGGAAACTGTCCCACTTCCTTCCTATGTCCTTCCTTAGACAAGCTGCAGGAAAAAGAACAGTTTCCTACTGCCATTTCCACCAGTAAAGTCTGAGACATTATCAAAGCATCTTTACTGTTCACAATAGCTCAAACCTTAGGAAAATTCCCCACAGGCATTGTATCAGACCCTCTGTGGACAGGATAAATTGCCACAGCACTCAGGATATTTGGTCAGTTGTCTTCATTTTCTGCAGGACAACAGTCAAGGCAGAGAAGGTATGAAGCTCTGACATACAGAGAGAAAAGAGAAGGTGTGGAGATATTCCTCCTGACAATCTCTTTTGGGATTGTAGTGTTCAGATGCTAGGACTCAGCAAGGATAACAGTTTGGGGTTCAGACAACAATTTCGTAGGCTGCACAAGATGATCCAGCACGTTAGGACAAGGGGCACTTGTGGGATGCTTCCTCTTTCAGTTGGAAAATGCTCTCACTATATGTTTTTTTGTTTGAAACTATAGCACTAGAGGGGCACAGATTGTGGAATGGATGTGCTTGTCCTTCTGTATGGTCTGGAAACTGCTTAACATTCTTCTCTCTTATGTTTATGAAAGTACCGGGCTTGACATGCTCAAAAAGAAAATGATCACTTCAATACTCAAGGGGAATTAAAGAGCACAAGTTCAAAACAAATACACATTTTTCTCTCTGGTTGATTGATTTTATTTTTTCCCTGATGAAGAATATGTGGAGTATAGTAGACACACATTTTTAATTGAAATCAATGGTCTAGCATTTCAAGCCACATCACCTAACCCAGAACTCAGTAAAGTCAATGGCAGTCTTTCCATTCACTTCAGTGGGCTTTGAATGAAATCCATGCAGCTGAAAGTAATGACTTGCACTTTCAAGGGCAGTCAGTGCCTGCATTTTACAAATGTATTACTATTATTTTCTTTCTATGTTTCTTGAAAATGCTGTTTATTCACAATGGGGTTGTGTAATACATAGATATATTAATACTAAAAATATGCCTCTCCATTTTACAACTCAAGTTATTATGTTTCTCATAAAAGCAATTTTTATGAATCGATTAATGTAATTTATCAGAAAATGAATGCTGGGTTTCTTTAATTTTCATTGTTCTATAAAAATGTTTGTTTTGTTGAAGTTATGTTTCTCTGAATGTTTAATAATACTTACTTCCAATGGTATCATTAGAATTTAATGATGACCTTTGTATAAGGTACTCTAAATAGATACACCCTTCAATATTCAGTATTCTTTTGTCATCTAGACCGGAGCATGCCATTGCAAACTAATGGGTTTTCCCTCCCATGTGTATGATGCATTCCACAAGTGTTGGCCAAAGACTGACCTTAGATGTATCAAAGGACTCATGAAGTCCAGGAGCACTGGGAAGCACTCCTGGGTCCTGTAACTTAGACAAAGCAATAAAATTTGTTCTTGGACTCCTGGTGCTACAGACTACTGAAATCCCATACAACACTAGACTTTCCTTATGCCAGAGGGTTTACAATCTAAGTAAAAGAGGCCAAGCCAAGCATGCACAGCTAGTGTCAGGAGCACTAGCCAGTAGAGTAGAAGCAGTAGAGTAGAAGCCGAGTAACTGTGAGAAATTCCTGTTTTAACCAGGAATTTGAAGGTAGATAATGCAGGGATTCTGTCTGATGCCCTCCATGTCCGCTTTGTCACTTTGAGAAATGTCCATTGTGCTTACCAGAAAGGACAAAAATTGTTTGTACTAAAATACAGTTTCCTTTTCCTAAGTAAAGTCATTTAAAATTTATAATAATTCAGCAAGCTTTGTACCTCATAACGATTGCTAATTCATTAACAGAGAAGATTAATGATGACTAATTGCAAGAAGCATTAATTAATTAAAGTTAATAGAATGAATGCCTTTGTCTGAATGAATGGCAGCAATGAAATGCCAAGTATTTTGTCACTGACATGCAGGGCTGAATTGGTGACCTCTAAACCTTCCTTGCAAAAATATCAGAGTTACCTTGTGCTCTAGCTGTCTAGAACAGAATGGCTGCACAAGAGTTCCCTCATTCTCCATGGAAACTATACAATACCAGGGCATTGCCAGGTAGAGCACATGAGCTGGCTAAAATTAAATGTGAACTATAGTAACTGCTGTCAGATGGAAAGAGAATATCAGAATTAGGAGAACTCAGATTTGTTCCATTTGCCATTGAAGGTGCTTCATCAAATGAGCAGGAATTTAAAAACCTCAGGCTTGATTGAAAAGATGAGAAACAAATTCTTGGCTAAAAAACCAACACCCTTTTTCCTTTGAAAAAAGGTCCTCAAGGGAGTTGTTATAGACGTGACTAATATCTCAGTCCTCTGTCTGTAAGAAGAGTTTCCTCATTGCACACATGTTCAAAATATACCCAAGAGTGTTTGGCTTTTCACAAAGTGTTTGGCTTCCTTTGTGACAAGGACATTCAGTTTTGGCAGGGAATAACTATGTATAAATTGTTTTTGAGTCGCAGAGAAAGAGGATTTCAATCTACACGTCCTCCAGACTGCAAGGAACCCTCTGACCAGCGGGGGTCATCTCTCTAAAGAATTCTCAAAAGGACAATCGGATTTAATCACCCAATTACATGGAAAAGTCTATTGCTGGTCTGTGCTCATCTTAGTGAGAACACATTGCAATGTCTCACTATCTCAGTGCACCCTTGAAAAGGCAGGAACGCAAGTCAGATTTCAGGATGCAAAACTATAGCAACTTCAGGATGGTCTTGTGAGGCACTGATGGTATTATTTTTCCTGCAGTACATCTGGTACATATCACAGGTGCTTCTGTCTGGGATGTTATTATGTTTTGGTTTGGGTGGGTTGT
>WEIV01016417.1:156449-184164 GCA_013390005.1 Calyptomena viridis | reverse complement strand
TTCCTGTCAAGTACATAGTTTGCTCAAAATCAGAAAGTCTCAAAACAAGACAGACTTTTCTTCTTATGAATTATTCAGCCACGCAGCTTTCTTTTTTGTTTTCCACTTTGCTTTTTCCCTTCACTCTGATTACAGTCTCTATAATAAGCATTAACATCTCTTGCCTTTTTTTGTAGGCCTTTTCCTATACATGACAAATAGCACAGAGTCAAGCTATGCTGCTTGGGTAAATTCCTTATTAAAAATCCTTCTGCAACTCTTGTATGCCTCCCGTTATTTTAGTAATTTAATAACAGTTAACTTCACAGTGTAGCTCCATGGCAAGGCATACTGACTGAAACTGGTGCTGCTACAATCCTGAACTTTGCAACCCTCCTTGGATCCATATTCCCACTCCATGCCTAATCTGGACTGATATTTTCTCTCAGGAAACCAAACTGACAGACAAGTATTTAATTCATTGTGGTGGTTTAGCACTCAGGACCAAATCAATGAAACAGAACCAGGGTGAGGGGAAAGACCACAAGGGCATTTGCTTAGATAGGCTTAAACTGCCTTGGAAATACATCTTTACTGTAGGAAAACCTCTCTCCTTACTGCATTCATCATTATTATTTAATTATGATAAGTAAATAGGTTTCTTGGCAGAAGTTTAGAGCAGTTAAAGTTACAATCAATAATACTCAGAGAAGTGACAGTTTTTTTCCTAAGAATAACAGACATATCTAAGCAACACTAGACTGGCTGTGAGTAATAAACATAGATTCAAAGACAAATTTTTAAAGAGAATGCTGTTTAACAGAGACAAGTTTTAGTAAGGGTTAAAATCAGTAGATGAAAAGAGTTTTTAAGGAAGGTGATTCATTGCTCTGCACGTCAATCTCCTCTGTTAACATCATCTTTTGCTTTACTTGGATAACCCTTGTACAAAATTCCTCCAAAAAATGTGTCTAAATGCATCCTCCCAATGGTATGAGAATTCCTTTATTGATGAAATTTTCCTCAGATGGAGATCACAACACCCTCAAACACAGCAGTCAAAAATCAAAAAATCTTCTCTTTGCAGCAAAATGCTTAGCAAAAGGATGTCTGCACTGTCAGTAATACTAAGCTTTTTCCTCTGCTCTCCTGCATCCTAATATTCTCACCCTCTCACAATGGGAATTAAATTCCCTGAAATTTTTAGTATATTCAAAATAAAACAAACAAGTCTTTGGAACCTAACAAATGGAAAATGTACCTCCTGAGGGAAATTACGTCAAAGTCCTTTGTGGCAATACTCCTCAGTCTGGGAAAGCCATGACTACATTCATCAATCCAATTCATTGGCTATTATTGAGATGATGTAGTTAGATTCCATCTTAACAGAAGCCATCTGGACTCAGACTCCCTTCTCTCTCCCTCCCCACTGTCTCTCAGTACGTAGCTGTTTTTCAACAAAGTTGTTAGGAAACCTTTCCAGAATAATCAAGTGCTACCCATGGGAGTTTGCCTCATTATTTCCCAATACATCATTAACTTGCTAGTAGTTTGATACCATCTAGAGTGGTAGCTGTAAGACTGGACCAGACCAGCTTGCTTTTTAAAGACTTCCTTGAAGTGAGGTGTTAGCCAAAATCTTACAGTGTAAAGGTACACAAGCTTATCTTCAGGCATGTTACCCTACTATACTTTGTGAACAGAGGATCTCTTTACAGTTTATTAGCATTATTTAAATAGCATTGATAAGAAAATAATAATTTTCCCGAGATGTGACTTAGTTTTAAACAACAGATCAATGTTGCTACAAAATTAGAGGTTTTTCTGTGAGTTTGCATAGGCTACTGAATTTTTCCTTACGTGTAACCCGTAGTAAAAGTTCTCATGTAATTACTACTGTCAAAAAATATGGCGACACCAATTTCATATGACAATTTAAAACATTACAAAAGCTGCAGTGGCAAACAGTTGTGCACACAAAAAGCCACAGCCTTAAGCCACAGCCCTTTCAAGCTACAAAAGCCTTAAAATGTAACATGCCTCTGGATCAAAAGCAAGTCAAATAAACAAGATAGCAGTTGAGAATTGACATAACTAGAACTTCTGGTTTGGTTTTTTTTTTTACCAAATTTGGTATGTTTACTGTAATTGTTGTCAAATACAAGTCAATTTACTACCTAGCCATTCCTTATTCAACAACATTTTTTAAGAATACGAAAATATTCTTTGAGAAGTTCATAACTATCTGTCTTTATCCTTTCTCAATCCTTTAGTCACAACACAGAAACCGCATTTAAATGTAACTAAAATATTTCAAAGGAACAAAGTATAAGAAATACCATACACACAGAATCACACTGAAAATACCTAATGTAATTATGCTTTTCAAAAACAGGCTTATCCAGTTTTCTCTTATGGCTTTTAAAGAGGGTAAGCCTCAGATTTAGAAATGTTCCACATTTCATATAACAGTTAAGCTCTACTGTGTGAGGCTGTACATGTGAGCTCAACAGGAAAAAAATATCAGGTAATAGGAAGTTCTGCTAATTTGATAATTTCAATACATGAAAAACTTTGAAATATTTTAAGTAGAAAAACAAAGCCTCCCTGACATCATTCAGAAATTAAACAGAGCAGCCAGAACTGCCTGTAACCAACAACAGCCAAAGGATTCTCCGTCAGCTAGGAGGAGGGGGGAAAAAAAAATCATAGTTCAGATTTGTGTGTGAAGTTCTAAGGTTTTGTTTGAATGGTAGGAATACTGGCACTGACCCTACAAGATCATCATAAGAAATTATTACAAGAAAAGAAATTAAATTATCAATACAGCTTTTATTACGACTTCAAAGTTTAAGCTCTTTTCTCTCAACCTGAGATGGAAATTGCATAATCAATTAGAATGCTGCAAGACCCTCTAAAAGGAACAAAATTGTCAGTAAGCAATTTTTGAAGGCAAATGCAGTTTTTAGAATTGGATGGGTACGTTTTGCAAAAATAAAACAGGCCATCAATAAATATTGCAGTCACCAGTTATACAAAGAAAAATATTTAAAAATTAAAAGCATTCACTCACAAACTAAAACTAGCTGCCAATGAAAGCAACATTCACCTTACAAAATAACTACACAATCAGCTAAAACATGTTAAAAAAAAAAATTGTAAAAAAGAGGACTTTTTACCTCCTATTTTTACATTATATGGTGCAAAAAAATTCTAGTTGAAACCCTGGCTACCAGTAGTGTTTTCTCTCAAATGGCAAACATTTCAAAAGTGGAATGATAGCAGTCTTGCTTTGAATGAGGTTTGTAGAATAATTCTAGATACATGCAAATCAGGTTCTGACAACGTAAATAAGAAACTCAATTTGACAGAAAGATCTCAGTAAGAAACCAGGCTGTGTTCACACAGATAGTCTCTGAGGTCTAAGGTAAACAGAAGAAGGAGATTCACCATGGCAGCAAAGCCAGACTTATAGAAAAGAAACTTTTATTTTCAGTTGACCTGCAACAACGGACAGTTCTGAACTTAGACACGGTCTTTGGTACAGGGCAGTTTTAAAACGCTACACAGTATCTGCATGGAAGATTTGAGTTCTTAAAATCCATTCAAAATTAAATCCCACGGTCCTACAGAACCCAAAGCGCTGGCGTACAATTAGACATATATAATATTTACCAAGAAACAAAAGTCAAATTATGAAAGAAATCTCAGTTTGCAAAAAATTGGTTGTCTCAAGCATAAGAGAGCTAAAGAGGCAGTGGAGCAGAAAGCAGCTCTTAAAAAAAAAATGTAGCAACTAATGAATCAATAAGACTGCTCCATAAAACATGAACTGTAACATGAAGTCATAAGATATTTAGTATAAACCACAATCAACTTTTAAGTTATATATCACCTATTATCTTGTTCCAAAAATGTCTAACTTCCCCCCTCCACCCTCCAAAACATCACAAGCCAAGGTAAACTAATTTAGCTCCCAGCCCAACACAATGGGTTTTCTGAACTAAGGATTTCAACAGACAAGTCCACGCCTGGAGTTGTAGACAGGTATAACCAATCTACCACAATGATCTATTATAAGGAAACTGTAATTTTGTATATGAATAAACAAGCTACTCTTAGGCAGTGGTGTGAATATCTGAGAGGTTTAATATTCTGGCAGAGATTTTATTTATTTATTAAAAGGCATGTGCTAATGAATACGATTGATAAGCAGGGTTGTAATCTCTGTCAAAAGCAAGACCATTTTCCTTGTGTGACTGCCATATTTATTTCCCTCTACACTTGGTTTTTAATAAAGAATGAAGTTTTTGTATGGTGTCCCTTAAGGCCTGTCAAATATTGCAAGAGAATAGCACACTTATGTTCATATATAGCACCATCTCATAAATCCCTTTGGCTAAGTTTATTTTTTATAAGCAAGACAAAAACTAATTTACATTACAAGAAAGTTTAAATCCAAAGCCTGAAGACCTCCCGCAATAAAATACACTGCTTTAGACAAGTATAATGTTGAAACAGGTTCACTATTTCATTAATTAAGGAATACAAGGAGGAGGGGAAAAAAGCCAAACAAACCAAAAACCAAGAAACAACCTACCCCCTAAGAAAAAAAAAACAAGAAACCACCTAACCCCTCTAATTCAAAGGTGATTACACAGTGACAATGTAAAGATAACTGCCTTGGCCTATGACACATCTGAACCCTCAATATTACGTGCTCTCTCATCAATGGTTTTCATCTAAAATAACTATTCTTGAAGAATAATTTTCTTCTCATTGTACAATCTGTGAACCACTCCTCTGCAACATCCTGTCATAACACAGTGCATGTGCAAGGAGTTAATTACTAAATGGAAGGGTAGTTCAAGCAGAGATCCAAAAGCCAGGATTGCTGGGCTTCTATCCCTCACTTTGCAACCGTTTTTCTTCCATGCTTTTCAGTAAACAGTCTCACTGTGAAGATGTATGCATCTACAAAAATCAAGATATATTATGCTTTACCACGTAAGTGGTTATTCAAAGTTTAATGTTCAGAAAAACACATAAAATTGTCAGAGGAAAGGCAATGTGCCCTTGATTTAAAAGATTTCCAAACCAAACTACGTAACTGACTGCAAATCTCAGTTGTTCACAATCAAATTGTTTAAAATTGTTTCAATATTTTGCCAGACACCTTTCTCTTACTTCTAGCACCAAAATTACTTTAGTATTTCTATTTCTTACAAAATATTTCCTGTACATTCCATAGACAAGCAGATCTGGTTCATACANAAAAAATTGGTTGTCTCAAGCATAAGAGAGCTAAAGAGGCAGTGGAGCAGAAAGCAGCTCTTAAAAAAAAAAGGTAGCAACTAATGAATCAATAAGACTGCTCCATAAAACATGAACTGTAACATGAAGTCATTAGATATTTAGTATAAACCACAATCAACTTTTAAGTTATATATCACCTATTATCTTGTTCCAAAAATGTCTAACTTCCCCCCTCCACCCTCCAAAACATCACAAGCCAAGGTAAACTAATTTAGCTCCCAGCCCAACACAATGGGTTTTCTGAACTAAGGATTTCAACAGACAAGTCCACACCTGGAGTTGTAGACAGGTATAACCAATCTACCACAATGATCTATTATAAGGAAACTGTAATTTTGTATATGAATAAACAAGCTACTCTTAGGCAGTGGTGTGAATATCTGAGAGGTTTAATATTCTGGCAGAGATTTTATTTATTTATTAAAAGGCATGTGCTAATGAATACGATTGATAAGCAGGGTTGTAATCTCTGTCAAAAGCAAGACCATTTTCCTTGTGTGACTGCCATATTTATTTCCCTCTACACTTGGTTTTTAATAAAGAATGAAGTTTTTGTATGGTGTCCCTTAAGGCCTGTCAAATATTGCAAGAGAAGAGCACACTTATGTTCATATATAGCACCATCTCATAAATCCCTTTGGCTAAGTTTATTTTTTATAAGCAAGACAAAAACTAATTTACATTACAAGAAAGTTTAAATCCAAAGCCTGAAGACCTCCCGCAATAAAATACACTGCTTTAGACAAGTATAATGTTGAAACAGGTTCACTATTTCATTAATTAAGGAATACAAGGAGGAGGGGAAAAAAGCCAAACAAACCAAAAACCAAGAAACAACCTACCCCCTAAGAAAAAAAAAACAAGAAACCACCTAACCCCTCTAATTCAAAGGTGATTACACAGTGACAATGTAAAGATAACTGCCTTGGCCTATGACACATCTGAACCCTCAATATTACGTGCTCTCTCATCAATGGTTTTCATCTAAAATAACTATTCTTGAAGAATAATTTTCTTCTCATTGTACAATCTGTGAACCACTCCTCTGCAACATCCTGTCATAACACAGTGCATGTGCAAGGAGTTAATTACTAAATGGAAGGGTAGTTCAAGCAGAGATCCAAAAGCCAGGATTGCTGGGCTTCTATCCCTCACTTTGCAACCGTTTTTCTTCCATGCTTTTCAGTAAACAGTCTCACTGTGAAGATGTATGCATCTACAAAAATCAAGATATATTATGCTTTACCACGTAAGTGGTTATTAAAAGTTTAATGTTCAGAAAAACACATAAAATTGTCAGAGGAAAGGCAATGTGCCCTTGATTTAAAAGATTTCCAAACCAAACTACATAACTGACTGCAAATCTCAGTTGTTCACAANGCTTCTATCCCTCACTTTGCAACCGTTTTTCTTCCATGCTTTTCAGTAAACAGTCTCACTGTGAAGATGTATGCATCTACAAAAATCAAGATATATTATGCTTTACCACGTAAGTGGTTATTCAAAGTTTAATGTTCAGAAAAACACATAAAATTGTCAGAGGAAAGGCAATGTGCCCTTGATTTAAAAGATTTCCAAACCAAACTACGTAACTGACTGCAAATCTCAGTTGTTCACAATCAAATTGTTTAAAATTGTTTCAATCTTTTGCCAGACACCTTTCTCTTACTTCTAGCACCAAAATTACTTTAGTATTTCTATTTCTTACAAAATATTTCCTGTACATTCCATAGACAAGCAGATCTGGTTCATACAGACAAATGTAGCAGTGTTAAAGACTGAACTAAGACTACTTCCTAACGTCACATAGAATATAGGAGAAAAACCCAACCAACAACCAATAAACAACACCTGTAGCAGCAGCAAGTTTCCTTTGCTAACAAAGAAAAAATTATAACAACTGGAGAGGACATAGTAAAATGTCCTATGCAAGCCACTTCTTATATAAACCAATATTACTACCGATGCAGAATGCTTAGTCTGCAAATACAGCAATCCTTATTTTACAAAAATCCGGGCCTTGGATAATTCTAAGGATCAAATTTAATGCATGTGTAGCTGGGATTTACAAGTGCGTCATTTTGTAATTTCTCTTTGAAGATGAGTCTTACCCATCTTAAGTTGCCAAGTTTCATGTATTTCACATCTTATGAACTCAGTTTGGTTGGAAAAAAAAGAATGAAGTAATGCTCTGTGCACTCAAAAGGATTATAATTTGGCATGACTAAAGTGAACAGCAGCTAGTAATCTTCTAAAGCATGTCACATTGAAAAGTTCATCTGACCTTACAAAAATGAACTTATATGTAAAATCCATTGCTATGAGGCTCACAGAGAAGTACTGCAAAACTAGAGTCCTTCAGCATATAACAGTATAGTTCCCTGCAGCTTTTTAAAAAACATGACATGCACGAGTGCTTTGAATAAATGAGCTTAATACATCACTAAAGACTAGTAACACAGCTCCAGAAGTGATTACCATTAATAAAAGATAAATGTACAAAGAAGTCACATCTTGATTGATCTCTACTTCTCTCAATTGCTAAATTTCACAATTCTCATAGCATCAGCAACAAAGATAGTAAAACTCTCCTGATGTGTGCAGAAAATTTTCTCCAGACTAAGAGATTGTGCTTTGATGTAGAATTCTTTATATACACCAACCGCACTTAAACCAAGAGGCACTTCAAATCAAGTTAAAATTGTAAGTTACAAAATCCACATCTGTTCCTACAGATCAAAAAACAAGAAAGAACTCTTTAGGTGACAATAGGAGAAAAAGTGCTAGAAACTCATTTTTAAATCTATGCCTCACACATCCTCTGAATTACTATATTTTTTACATATAAAATATGACATTGCCATGAAGAAGTCATGGTCAGGATGACAGCTGTTAACTAAGCATAGTATAAAACAGCTAAAAACTCCCAAGAACCATGTGGTCAAGAGAACAGCAGAAGGAATAGCAATGCTCCACTCAGTGGTAGACATGATAATGTCTATCATGCAAATGATACCTGCTTGGAAATCAGAGCATAATTCCATAAGGAGGAAGGCAAGAAAAAAAGGCAGCCAAACCAAGTGGTAAAACCTCAGCAATCCTCTTGTCACTCACAGAGAAATGCTACTGGTAAATTGGCACATCACAGCTGAAGCCACAGCTCTGCAACTGCTAAGTAAGAAAGCACTTCCTATCTTTAAGGAAAAGGCAGGAAGCTTAAAAAAAAAAAAAAAAAAGACACCACAAAAGAAACAACAGCAACAAAAAGACCCCACGACACAAAAAATCTAACTGCTAGTTTCTTCCACATAGCAAAGTTTCAGAGAATCACAGAATATCCTGAACTGGAAGGGACCCACAAGGATCACTGAAATGCAACTCCTGGCCCTGCACAGGACAGTCCCAAGAGTCACACCATGTCCCTGACAGCATTGTCCAAATGCTTCTCAAACTCCGTCAGGCTTGGTGCTGTGACCACTTTCTTGGGGAGCCTGTTCCAGGCTCCCAACCACCCTCTGAGTGAAGAACCTCTTTCTAATATCCAACCTAAAACCCCCAACACAATTTTAGGCCATTCCCTTGGGTCCTGTCACTGGTCCCCACAGAGAAGAGATCAGTGGCTGCCCCTCCTCTTCCCCCCANACCCCCAGGTCCCTTTCCATGGGACTGCTTTCCAGCATCTCACTCCCCAGTCTGTATGAACAGCCAGGATTGCCCCATTCCAGAGTGAATTTTTCACCCCCCAAAGTCCTGCATCATTGAAGGATTTTTGATACTCTGTAGATAAGCAGCATTTTACTTTGGGAGAACCTCCCAAAATGTTTTTCAGCACTCCAAATCAAGATTGGGGGAATAAAAATGGAAAGAGTAAGAAATCAGAAAGTACTTTTTGGCAGTTATATTGTTAAAAACCAAAGCAGGAAAATGTGAATGATGAATGCTAAAAAGGAAATGCTAATGTCATATTGACAACAACTTCTTACACAACATTTTTAGCTACTGAATAACTTTTGAAAAATACTCAAGAAAACCGATTACTTCTGCCAATAAATATGCTATTATTTTTAGAATTTATAGTCACTGTACTGCCTATGAAAAACCATTAACTATACAAGCCTCCTGAATATCTTTAGCTTCTAACTTTGTACCATGTTTTAGCATGTTCCATGTGATTTAAGAAGAAAAACCTTCTTAAAATAATCTTACATCTCCTTCTAGTACCTAAAAGAAATATATTTATATGTACTCCAGAAGAACTTACCTAAAATAACTTCCAGCATATCCAAACTGAAGCATTTTTGCATATAATAACTTTTTAATATCATGTTTTATAGAACAAATGTCTTTAAAATAGAAAGTAATTAGTATTTTCAGACAGGAGATACCATATACCAAGCACTGTTCTTTGATTTCCTCTGTTGAGATCCATTACATAGCAACAACGGTGAGCCATATGCAAAAAATCATAATTAAGTTTATTACAAACACATAACACTACAAGTGTTTAGCAGTGTGATCACACAAGTTTACTTTCAAGGTTATTTACTATATTTGTATAATAAATCAGTAGGGTTTCATTTAATCGCACATGTATTCTCATGCTGTTGACTGAACCATGGATCTTAATGAAGTTGTTCCATAGTATTCCTGCAGATGTGTAACAGTTACACAGTCTGAAGTACAAAATACTCAGACGGGACTATCAAATACCACAAAACATGCTTTTAAAGCCTTTAACAAAGTCAGCTGACATTTTATCCTCACATTTTAAAAGGAAGAAATCAGGACGCATTTCAGACAATCTTTTTGACCACTGGGTGCCACTCTTGTTCTGTGTAAAATAAACTGCCTGACACCAACTCGGTCTTCTCAGCCTTTTTTTTTCCCCCTTCAGCTTTAAACAACTCTGATTCTTCTAAATTTGGAGGAAGAGATGGAAGAATTTTTACGTAAGTTTCCATTAAACACTACTTTTCAAAAACTTTTACTGTTGCTTTTAGCCCCAGGAATGCAATTTTGAAAGAAGTACAGTACACACAGACACGGTATATGAAGGATTTCTTTCATGGTGAGGTTATAGATTAACCTATTTATGTTATGGCTAAATCTTCACATTCAAATGAATAGATGTATCTGCTCAACTGTATAGCCCTGTATTGATTGACATTGCTACTAACAGCTTCACATTCAGTTTGCAACACTGCAAGGCTAAAGCCTTGACTAAGGACTTAGGCTTGCTTTGTCTGAGCTTTTCCTGACCTGCCTGAAGTCACTTTTCTTAACTTGCTGCAGGTTTAACAGCAATTTTTCTAACTTACCAGGTGTCTATAGCTAATTTGGTTCACTTTTGTTGAACGTTGTATGGTACAACCATAGTTTTAAATACATGGCAGCAATAAAGAGTTATTCTATGATATTTATGACTAACACCATGATGCAGCATATACAAATACAGGCCTGGTATAACAGACACTTTGAGAAGTGGACAAAATGGATGTGGCATATAAAAGCACAGCCATGAGATTAAATTCTCATGTTAACATTTCAGATACACTAACAATCAACTCTTGTCTGAATATTTAAGGTGGGTTTCATCCTTTTCCATAAATTTCGAGCCTAACACTATCCTGTGCACTTTGTTTGCTAACTCAAGTGATCCCACACCAAATATCATTGCAGGAATATGTATGTTGCAGCCCTAAAGTGTAATACTAGTCCTTACATTTCATTAATGGGAACCCGACATACAGACTAAGGAAGGCTCACAGAAATCAACAGAACATATGATGGAAATATATACTCATCAGTTCAGCTGAGAAAACAGGGAGGTCAGAACAAGGCTGTGGTGAACTTTGTAATGCCATTATCCACCTACCAACCTTTAAAATGGCATGGGCATCATTACTCTGTATTGCAGCCCCAAGATATTGCAGTCACAGAGTCAAATAATAGATCAAAGAATTCTCTGAAGTCATCTAAAAAGTGTTATCAATTAGAGAGATGCACTCAACTATTTCTAGTCCCAGGTTACCATCCTCAACATGTTATCATTATGCCTCCTCTCCTTACTAAACAAACACTAAGATACTTGAGTGTCATAGCATTTCTTTTATTTCAAACAATACAACTAAAAACCACTGTCCACTATTGTCTTTTACTTCGACAGATGTCCCTTCCCTGTCATTTCACTGCTCTGCTCTATCAATTGTTTTGATAAAGTGAAACACCCTAAATATTCCCAGCCTATGCATGGCACTACTAAACTCTTACAAAATACCTGTATTCAGGCTGCCGACTTGTAGGATGATCATCCCTTGTCCATCTGTATCCTGATTCATCCTACAAAACATACATGCAAAACAATTGTGTGACATGTATCTCAACATCAGATGTCAGGTACAGGTAGTTGCCAACTGGTACTTATTTACTGCAAAACCAAAACACTTAATGAGCTAAAAAAAGTATTAATCACTCACACCAATTATCCTCCCAATTTATTCAATGTACCTCATTCCTCTTATTTTCTTTCTCTTCCTCAATACTGAAGAGAGCTACTTTGCAATGCCGTACAAAACACAAAAACTACAAAAGTTTCTAAAATATATACATATGCTCTGACTTAAAGAAAAATTTCCTTTTTTGAAATATAAATTACCATCAATAGCCTGAAATTACAGAATTTCAAACAGCTGGATTGAAGGAGGCAACAGTAATGACCTTTACAAGGGACCATAAATTTTGTATTTAAGCACAGCTATCGGGGAAAAAAATATATTCAATGTCACAACAGAATTTAACTAATTTAACAACTGTGAGAACTAAAGGATATGCAGACAATATTCAACAATTTGCATGTGCCAGCACTTGTTAAAAAGAAAGATCCTGCAAAAGATGAAAGACCTGTTCATGCAGGTAACTTTGCACTGCATTACAGTGAGGGCTTCTGGCCACTTTTGTTTTCCTAGTTCAAACTCTGAGCTTTCACATTCAAAACCTAGATTTTTTTTTCTACAAATTCTATTTCAGTAGAAATAGAATTTCAGCAGTAGCATAACACAGTGTTTCAGACAGAGTATTGAATTGTTTAGCCTTCAAGCATGTGCTGGTTTAAAAGTAAACCGGTGGGAGAAATTACCCCAGTTTTAGAGAGACCACAAGTCAGAGATACAATTTACTAAAAAAATTACAGTACATACAATGACACAAGGTAAAGAACTGGATTTGACCCACAAGAACAAACCCAGCACCCTGGGACAGGAACACCACAGTACTGATTAGCTCCTGTTCCCCTGGGTGCAAAGAAGGACACCTGTTAGTCAGGACGATGGTCACAGTTCTGTTGAAGGAGTGATGGCAGTCTCCTCGAGAACAGCAGCCACAGTCCTGCTGGAGTTCTGTTCCTGCTCTGGATACCATGAGTAATACCCCAAGTCCCCAGCCCCAAAGATTATATATCCCCAGGTTCAGGTGGGAACACACAGTACCTCCCCCAAGGGCAGGGAGTTTCACAATTCGTCATTTAACTCCAAGCTGTGGGATATTTTTGGAATCTTTGATGATCTGGGCATTGCAGCTGGGTCCATTAGCAGGGAGGACCCCTCCAGCTGAGTGTGGAGGTGTTAATGCCTCCCTGATCTCTTTCCTTATCTGTTGTAGCCTGGGGTGTGAGGTGTGCTCTGGGCAGCTGTTACCAATGATTTATTATTAACAGCCCATCAGGAATAACATAGAGGGTACAGAATATACAGTTTTGGTTATACACACACAGTGATAAACTGGTCCCGGCCCCTGTAATATAATGGAGCATTAATGAGAAAATAAACAAGTGAGAAGAATCACCTTACGTACACCTCGGTGTGGAGGGCCACTTCTTCGGTCATGAGCAAAACCACGACCCTCTTCATAGTCTCTGTACTCAGTGTGACTGTAATCATAACACCGACTGTAATTTCCATCCCCAGGTCTCTCAAGCAGTGGTGGTTTCTTGGGCACGACGTTTACTATTCTATGGTAATCACTCTAAACCACAAAACAAACAAAATCATAATGCTTTTAAACAGCTGAAAATCTGTAGTGAATAAACAGAACTAAAACCAATCATTTCTCAGAGACTTTTATACTAACTTTGGAAAGCAACAAAGAAAGTTGCAACTGTAATGCTTGTAAAACAAAGAGGCCATTTGAAAATACTAACAATTTTTTTAATGTTCATAACATCCCCAACACTGCAGAGATTATAATTAGGACAGTCCTTGCTTCATAATCTGCATAGATAAGCACCCACTCAGTACAATGCAGCAGGTGATCTGACAATTCAAGTTCTTCTTTTAACACTCCCAAGTTTTCTTTTCATGCAAAGTTCAGAGAGCTCTTTGCTACAACACAAAATTAATTTACTATATTTCCTTCAAATAAATAACGTCTTGCACTATTTGCCAACTAAAAACATCCTTTGTTTAAGCAAAATTTGCAGAGTTGTAAAACATATACAAAACTTGGTTGTAAAAAAGTGAATTTGTAAGTCAACTACAAACATAAAGCAAATGAAAGTATCAATGAAAGATTTTGTATTTTACATCTTCTTCCAGCAAAATATTTTTTCCATGGACCTTAAACTAGAAGCTACAAATGCACAGTTGAGTTACCATGTGCAATTTGGAGTGGGGAAAAGATACTCAAACTAATTTTTTAATAGTAAGCAGAAGTCACAATCTAACACACCAATAATTTTTATAGAAAAACAGATGACAATAACAAAATGCTAAATATTGTCATGCAAAAAAACTGACTAGATGGCAATCCAAAGCCAGCCTACAGCCACACTGATGCAAAGTGGAAACTACATTCACAGTCATACACAGTCACAAGGATTGATCTACCCTCACCTCACTGAACATACTCCACATGTAATTGTTTTTTTGTTTGGTTTCTTACAAAGATGTGCTGTGCAGCTAAAATAAAACTGCTTCAGAAGACCCCATCACATAACTATACTGACATACAGAAGAACAGTTACATGAAAGCTCGAGGTGTATCTAGGTATACAGGTACACAAATCCAGCCCTTACGGTACAAGCCATCGTATAAAGCAGTAGTATAATGCCAGTGCTACAGAAACTAACTACACACTTACATCACCATGAATCCTTGGAGGGAGACGTTCTCTTGGAACTCTTTCATAGTCATATCGCCCTTCAGACCACATTTCATCTCTTCGATATGCCACTAAAACCAACAAAAATACAATTAGTGAAAACCAATTCATTATGAATAGACAAAAGCATAATGAGCACAGAAATAAAGGTTCTCAGACTTCTCCCAATATAACGTATTATGCACAAGCCCTGTACACACACTTTCTACTATTAGCCCTTTAAAAGAAGTCTTTGTATTACAGAGAGTAATTAATGTACTTTAAGCAAAAATAACTCACAGTATGTGCAAGAACAACTGAACAAATGCAAATCAGTGCAGTATAATCAGTAAAATTACAGGACTAACAGATACTGTAAACAGCTCCATTGAAACATACGCATATTGCAAATGCTAGCTGTACATATAAATGCACACACATACAGCAGTTTTAATACTGCTCTGCTAAGAATACTGGACTTTAAGAAAATAGTTCAAGTCCTATTTATTAAATAATTTCTAATGTTTAATATAATAACTTTGACTGAATTATTTCATCAACTCAACCACCTGGAAAGCAGTTAAAATGCAGCACATCATTCAGTTAGTCCAAAGCTCTGCACTTCGATTACGTGAATAAAACACACTCTTCACATGCAGATATTGCCTATTTCAAATTGGAAGCCAGAAGAACACAACAATTCCTTTCCAAAGGGTGATTTTCGAAGTCAAAATTAGTAATTAAAGATAGGTAGCAATAAACCATTACCCTAAGAGATTCTAGTCATGCTGTGTTAGACAACTATACATCATTCAAAATAGATAAACGATGGCTTGAACTGTATTTTTCAAAGCTTTCCTTCACAATGGTAGCTCTAGCTATTAAAATAGCCAATAAGGGAAAGTAACAGCAGGTTGTACACAAAAAGAGAAATACTTGCACAAAGTAAAAACACTTGACTGAAAATAGATTTATGAGGCTATATAAATATAAAATAGCGATGTTAAGAATCAAATAGAGATGTTAAGAATCAGTATGACAACAGGGATTAATAACTGTAGACAGACATAACACTAAGTCAGATACATACTCTTGTGAAAAACAACAAACACTTTTCCGTCAGTTTTAGTAACTCTGGTTCTGAAGATCCATTCACCTTCCTACAAAAAAAGAAACTGAAGTTAGCACAACAAATGCACATATATCCATCATGAGTACATTTCTTGAAGTAAACCAGACAGGTAAAACATAAATGTTTTAACCATCTGTCCCCTGTGATCTGTCTGAATTAGTACTGTTACTCACCATACTCAACTAAGAAAGAATATAAGTTACTCAGCTGAATTCACAGTATAAAAAAACTTACTATAACAAATTATTAAAGACAAAACACCTTGCTAATAAATTCTAGAATGTTCTTTCCCATTTGTCATCTTTTACTTGCTATAGTTGCCAAGTTCCAGTTTTTCTTCCATGCATTTTGGAAACTACTGTAACTGCTTTCTTAAAAGCACTCAGAAAAATATTTAATATATTCACTTAATGTATATTTATTTAACTATCTTTCAGTATCATTAAGAAAAGAAAAATAAGACTCAGGTGCACGTGATGAGAAGTTATGATTGAACAAAGGCTTTTCCTTTGCTAGTAGACAGTAAATCCTGAGAAAGCAGCTCTTCCCTCAACTGTAGTAAGTATTTATGTTCAGAGATTTTGATTTTAAAACCTTAAGTTTGTTCCACAATTAAGACACAGGACCAGTCTGATGTAACCACAGATTACAAACCAAAAGCTGACTAAATCAACCAGCTGGTCCTTGTTTTGGTAAGGGCAAAAGCTAGAGGATCCTGCCCTCTCCAGCATGCTCCACAGAAGAGTTGCTAATTCTGAAACCACTTTTCATATTCCTGTACTGGATGGTCAGCTGTATCATCAGAAGCTCTCACAGTACCTATCTCAACTTTTCTTTATTTTCTACTCCAAGCACTTTTGCTACAACTTAAAAAATTCACACCAGGGCCTACGTGTTCGTGGGCAGTTCTTAGGCCAACCCCGTGCCCTCCTTCCCATGTCAGCGGCAGGGTGCTCAGTCTGCTCTTACACTGTTCCCACAGGCCTCTCTTTGTGCCTAGAACAGTACCTGAATACTCCTGTGCTTTTATGTACTAGGAGGGAGAGAATGGGTTGAAGCAAGACAAAATCGTTAAGCTGGAAAGGTATCACATGCTCTTTCTCAATATGCTTCACTGCTGGTCCATGCCCAGCCCTTGCCCCTGGGTGGACCATTCCTTCTGTCCACACCTGCCCACAGCTGGGGAGCACCTGAGCCTCCCACGGTGCCCAATCCACAGCTCACCCACCTCTCACATGTGCAGAGATTCAATACTTGACAGGAAGCCTCTGTTTTTCAGACCAACAGCAAATACCAGAAGCTGGATTCAAATAAGGTTTTCAAGTGGGCTTTTTTTTTCCCCATTCCAACAAATACAGTAGTGTCCCTGCCCTGCTGCCTGCAGCACTTACCAAAACTGTTAACTGAACACAACATTCAAAAAGCAACACATTTCAGATAAGTGCCACTGAAGATGAGTGCAAACTTACACACGTGCTGCTCCATCAGTCAAACCACCTCCAACATCCCAACACACACCACTGGAAGCAGGCACCAACCCTCACGTGCATGCTCCATCACATTACCAGGCAGAAAGGCTGATAAAAACACTATACTGCTATATTAATTTAACCATCTCTTCCTACTTTTGATCAGAAGTGACTGTTTTTAGCTAAAGTAAGGTCTTTATTGTCTCAAATAAATACCCTCTGTGACTGTAGAAGCCATTCTATTAACACAACACAAGCTGCTCTGCTGTGGCCAGCTGCCAATATTGGCTTTGCTCAGATTATCACAGCACTATGTCTGGACGTATATATGTGTAACTGAAGTAATATATCAAAGATTTCTTTATCAAGCAGGTTACAGAGGTCACTTCAGGTTTTCTGCACAATTTGGTTTTCTTTATCAATCAATCATTAATTTTTTATTCCTTTGTGATGTCTAAGTAATATGTGTTAAAAATCCTGGATGCATTTGCAAAAGCACTCCAGTATTCTGAAATATTTTGTACACAATTCTTGTCTGTTTACACTCACTTAAGACATCAATTTTCATCAAGGCTAGAAATACCTACCTCTCCAGGATCTGCCATTTTACTATGTGTGCTATCATCCTGTATAATCTACATTTTTTTTCCCAAAACACAGAGCTTTCTAATCCAAACGGCAGTATCTTGTCATATGTGAACAATGCATAAAACCAAGGCTGTGCTGTAAATGCAGAGATGGGCAGCTGCAGTGTCTCCCATGCCACAGGATATATCCAGTTTTATGATGTTGCTTTGACAAACAGCTAATTGACAAATGTGGGCCAGTTCTGCCCCTCCTCTGCTTTGGAAAGCTCGCAAAAAAGGTTGAGATGCTTTTGTACAAGATCAAGAAGAGATGTAACTCATTAAAAATATCACTACAAACTTTGCAATGATTGCTGCTGTGAGGACACAAAGACAGACAGAAAACATTGCTTTTTCTTCCAACAATTAGATAAAATTCAGTTTGGGAGGGAAGAAAAAGTAATCCTCCATACCTGGGACAGGGAGAAACCAGTAGTACTGTGTCTATTCGGTGTTAAGATGAAAAAGCAGAACTGTAAGACCAGAGGGAAACATCAGAAAATAAAATAATGTGAGGGAGGCATTGAGAAAAAAACAGAGATACAAAGACTCCATCTCTCCCTAACAACAAATATTAGGCTGTAAGATTTTCAAAAGCAATTAGAAGTATGACTGCAACAAATAACCTAAGGCAAAATACTTTCTTCCAATCTTTCACAACCCGTTTACAATCATTTTGACTTAAAAGAAAAAAAAAATTATTAAAAAAGTCAAATCAACTTGCACCTCAGAAGGAAAAACAGCCCAGACGTGCATAAGCTAAATAAAATTATTAAAAGTAGCAGCATTCCAACGAGGATCTTCTTACCACATCATTCAATATGCCACTAGGAGCAAGAGAAATGGAGGCAATGCGTTGGGGCTTATATTAATACACTGACCGATGCATTAGCGCTTCTTTGCCCGATCTCCTGCAGTTACCAGCCTGTCCTTCATCAGTGCCAATGCCACGAAAAGAATATTCGACCAGGCAGCGATGGAGCTGCTACGGCAATGCAAACACCTGCACGGACCACCGCCTCCGCCGCGGCCTTCTGCCCGGCAGCACACTTTGACAACAAAGCACGTCAGCTGCCCACACCACTGCCGTACAGCCCCGAACCGCAATGCTCTCAACAACTGCTCCCGAAAATACCAACCAAGGCCGAGTCTTTCAGCCAAGGCAAATCCCGCACCAAACCCTTCTCACGGCTTGCACTGATTGCGTGGTTTCTCCACCTCTGCGTGTATTTCGGGCAGTCTTTGCTCCCTGGGAATCCCAGATGCCCCAGATAAAGAATTTACAGACCACCCTCGAAANGTACGCGGGGCCGCGGGCACCGCGCGTGTCGGGAGCGCGGGTTGGCGGCTCGCTCGCTTCGGGCTTTTGCGGAGCAGGAGGGGACGGAATAAGCCGCGGGTCGGGGCCGCGCTGTGGTAAAGGCGCGGCAGGGTGGTGTTGCGGCCAAATCCTTTAATTTAGCACGTGGAAGTTCCTGAGCAGACTGTGGCCCTGCTGCCTTAATGTCGGTCTGCACGTACAGGTCTGAAATAAACCCGCGTGTCTTGGCTGGGGTTTTGAGGAGGAAGGGCCGTCACCAACTGAGTTACCCAGATCTGCCCCTCCCGGGTGATGCTCTGGGCGAGACCCAATGCGATTGAAACAAGCAGCTCATTCTCCCGTCTTTACTGTGCTGGAAATCGCTTTAAAAGGACACTGTTGAGAAAACATTAATGTAGTCCCTGCTGGCGGTCTGGTGCCCAGTCTTACTGTCCCTAAGTTTTGTACTTAGATGAGCACGTGAGAGTGGTTTTGTTCAAACCATGGATCCTTTTTATGTTCCTCTTTGATTTGGCCAGATTGCATTCTTTGTTTGCTGATAGCATTAACTTTATTTACCAAATTCTGAACCTGTTTAATATTTGCTTTGCACTATTTAACTGACTGTGACATAGAACAGGTTATGCTCTTACAGCTTATTCCATGCCCCCTGTGTAGGACAGAATTGTAGCAAGCAGTTAATTCCCTTGTCAGGGACCAAGGAGAAAGATGAGTTTAGTTTCCACCTTTAGCTCAGACGTTTGATTATTAGCCTGAGCCAAACTCCTGCACAACTAATGGTTTGGTGATTTGGATCCAAACTCTGTTGACACTGTTAAATCAGAAATAAAGTACTTTGTTTTAAGGATCAAGAGAGAAGAACTTAAATTAGTTGGCCCAAGTGAACATGTTGTGAGAAACTTGTTCACAAATCATTTATGCATACCTTAGTTGATTTCATCATAAATCTGACCTTGCTACTCTGCACTTGTGCTGAAGTTGAAACACTGATGTTAAATCATGAAAGTATCAGTAAATTTAAACTCCACTTGATGTTTCAGAGGCATCTGAACTATTTTGCTGGTGTCCTTACGTGTTCTGGGACAGAGTAGAAAAGCCAATTACTGAAACTATTCATTATCTTTTTTTGTGATGACCCAATGCTAGTGACAGATGCTGCATTAAGCATAACGGATTCAAGCAAAACATATTTGTGTACCTGGTCTGTTTTTCAGGAGACTTAATCGTTGCTGATAGATGACTCTTGTCAAACAATGGCTTCTTTTTGTTTGAGTTGTTAGAAAAGATTAAAAAAGCTTGAATTCAAGAAGTCATTGTAATGAGAGACAACTGTATCATCAAAGTTGATAAGTAAAAATGATGAAGAAGGCATTAATATTACAGAGAGCCTAGTAAATTCATGCGAATTGTGCTCAATCCCATGGAGATAATGTACCAGCTTTCAGCTGATGGTTTAAGGTTAAGTAACCAGGTCATACCTTCAAGAAGCCCCATAAAAGCATCTAGGATAAAATAGAAATGTTTTGATTTGTTGAAGAGCTCTAGCAGGATATAGGTGTCAGGCTGTGCATGACTCTAAGGTGAGTCTCCTGAAGCAAGTGGAATGTTCAGATGTTTTTTGGTTGTGGGGGTTTTGGGGTTCTTTCTTCTTGTCAGCCAAGCGGAGAGACTGGTGATCAAGGAGAAAGAGCATGATGAAAATGTTAACTTGTATTGGACAGTTCTATGCAGTTAGAAAATTCCTGAAGTAGAAGGACTCTCAGCCTTTTAACAATGAGCCTCCAGATAATGTCTCTCGACTAGAGAGTTAGCTTAAAGGTGAAACTGGCACTTTTTGCTCCTCCCACTAGAAAACATCAGTCAATGGTGATACTCCTACAGTTAGAGTACTCCCTGTTCTATTAAAGTTGTGCCTTTCCACTGAGTCACTTATTCCTTAAAAATGATTTTTCAGTTATTTCTTAAAAATAAGAAGTCTTTACATAATGGTCCTAAATAATAAAAATTTCTCAGAATATTTGGGCAGTCAGAGCAGCAAAACTGTTACAGTGAAATTTGTCCAGGGGACTAGAAACAAAATTCAACCTCAGCTGTCTGGCAGCCAGCACTCTAGAGTGCAACTTTCAGCTTGCTTCTGGAAAAAGTAGTGTGCAGCTGAAAATGGGGGGTCTTTAGGCTGCATTCATTAATGATCTCCTAACAACTGAGCTATTAGGCCTGTAGTAATCTCCATATGATGTATCACCTTCTCTTTGGAGGCTTGCACTGTGGTGGTGTGGAATATGCAAGCTGACCACTCTCCAGCCATGCCGTTCTCCCTGCCACTGCACATTAAATGTGGGGCTGCTTGGTCTCCTTTTACAAGGTGCTCCAGCTTCTCCTGTCTTTTTAAGCAAATGAAATTACTGTCTTCAGACACTTGAGATTCACCTCTGCTGTTTTCTCCTCCACGGTTGCACTATATTAGCACTGACAATATACTATAGTGCAGCATTGAGGTCGATCTTACTGAATCCTTCTATCCACTGTACATCTGGATAACTGCATTTCAGCCCGTCTATTTACATGGCAAGTTGCCAAGTTAGTCTGGTTAGGCTTGTCAAGGATACTAATGCCAAGCAGAAAGGAATTTGGAATAATGAATCCAGCCTGCATAACACCGGATGCAATGTGTGGCCTTTATTGCAAATTTATTGTTTTCATTTGCTTAACCTTTATGTTTCCATTTTTGCTTATGCCAAAAAAACAGTCTCTGAACGTGGAGAACCTCAAAATTCAATCACTTGGAAACTGCCACTCAAATGTATTTTGATACAGTAAGCATGTCAGGAAAGAGAAGCAAAAGACTTGGATAATCAGTGCCTATTGGGAATATCAGGTCTTCAGATGGCTGAATCATGAAATGCCAGAAAATATCCGCAGGATTAGAGTGTGATATTAGTTACTTTGTTGGCACTTGGCCAAGCAATCTGTTCAGACTAGCTACTCAAGAAGTCCCACAAGAAACTGTGTACTGTGGCAGATGTTGATTTTAATACTTCAGGTCTTTTATTTCTTCGTCAGCTTTTATCTGCATTTTTAAAACGAGTTAGTCTTCCTGAAGAAACAGCTTAATCCTCAGTTAGAAATTGGCTAGAGGTGCCAAGAAGCAGTAATAAGTCTGTAGGAAACTGGACAAGGAAGTAGTAATTGGAATGTGTAGGAAATGGATTTGCTGTACTATTTGGTGTGCCCTTTCATAAAGGCTGGGCTTCAAGCTTATATTTTAATCACTTAACTCTTGGTCTGAACCATGCTTACAGAGTGAATCAAAGAGTGTTTTACACAGACTTCACACCAGTTAAAATTTTGGGAAATGTCCAAATGGGAAGAAAAACATTGGCTGTTCTTTCTCTACTTCAGTTACTCTTCACCTAGTATTAGATGATGCGTATGTGGTTATAACAGTATGTTCTAATTGCTTCATTGTTTCCAGACATACTCAATTTCAAGAGCATAGAAAAGCTGTCTTATGGTCAGCTCTGGACATTTGCAGTTCTAGAGGACTGTAGAAACGTGAGCAGTAGCTATGAGAGGAAATGCATGCTGCTTTAGTGTCTTACTACATCGACTTTAAAAAGTATCTCTCTCCCTCCACACAATAATTAGGACTCTGCTTTAGGGAAGTTTTTTTCCCCTTAACTAATTGTGTTTTACTCTATGTTGAATGCAGCTGAACTGGTACTTGTATAAAGAATCAGGTCATGCAGGTACTTGAACAAAGGTCCATAATTTCACATATTGGCCATAATGTTTAACAAATGGACATGGCTTGTTTCTTTTGGACCTAAACCTTTCTTATTGCACAGATCAGCAGGGGATTATTGTAAGTACACTAACTTGTCTGTTTTTTCATTATTCCAACTTGACTTCCATACAACAAAAATATCTTTGGATCCAGGAGAGGAGGAAGGAATGTGTGTCTTCTGTAGCACATGAAGGGAAACACTAGTTTTCATGTAAAATGATATGAGGGAGAGGAAAGAGAAATAAAAGCTGTGCTTTCGTGCAACTTCAGCATAGCTGTCTGGGCTAGGTTTGAAAAACAACTGAAAGTCTTGCAACTGTTTTTTTAAATTGATTTCTCTGTTGAATGCAATTTAACTCTTCTCTCTTTCTCCTTTCATCAGAAAAATGAGTGGCGGGTTGGCACCAAGCAAAAGCACAGTGTATGTGTCCAATTTACCCTTTGCTTTGACAAACAATGATCTCTACAGGGTAAGTTTTTAAGAGCTTCCTTCTTTAGACTGAACTTGTTGACAACAATTTTGAGTGTAAAATCAATCCTGATATATACCAGCTTGTCATGATAAATTTATTACTAATGAAATGCAATTTTCTGTTGCTAAATCTTTTTATTTTGTTTTGTATTTCAGATATTTTCAAAGTATGGGAAAGTTGTCAAGTAAGTGACCTGATATGGCCTTCTGTTTTTGTACCTCTCATTTTCAATATTTAAGGTCTTTCCTTCACTTGAAAGTCTTGAGTTTTTTATAATTTAAGCATGAATGTGGAACTCTATTGAAGTTCTGTTCATATTAATAAAGTGTAAGTTTAATTTAACCACTGGAAGTTCTTGCAGTTACATACATAATACGAGACTATTTGTGTTGAGGACAGGTCTTGCTAACCATTTCTTAAGAGCAAGTAGGATGTTGTTACACACCATCAGCCTTTTCTCTGAAATAGCTGAAACGGTGTTCCCCTAGTAAGTATTGCTTCCCTTCCCTTGAACACACGTGGGGCACAGTGGATAAGTGTAAAAGTGGGAGCTTCTACTTATGTGAATTAGATGTCACAGTTCCCACAACTGCAGTGTACAGTTCTCTACTTAGGATTCTAGAGGGACTTGTTATTGTGACTGCTTAGTAGTTTACCTAAAATTAGATGTAAGGCTATATTTGAGATCAGTAAGAATTGAGATTGGATGGGTTCCCATCCCCCTGCCTTGTCTTGTAATTTTTTTTTTTTTTACTGTGTCTAGTTATTTTTTCAATTTCTCAATGTGCTATTGAAGCTGTTGATTTTGATGTTAGACTGAAGATTTAACTTTGTATGTCGTGTGAAACAGCACGTGCATCCATGATCCTTGCATTTTAGTTGAAGATATTTCTAGAACAATGTGCTTGGCATTTCCTATTGTGATCCTGCTTAGCTGATTAGCCCTACATGAACACGGATTTCTCAGTTTGGATGCAGTTCAATACACTGTGTTTTTCAGCAATAATAGCAGTGATAAGATTACTCCTCCTGAGTTTTCCTTTCGCTTCCAGTATGTGTAGTTCCCCCCACTTAGGTTGCCTGCAAATCTAAAGAATATGTTCTCTGTTCTTCAAGTCATCCAAGGGAATTAAGCGTGACACTGGCCCCCCGAGAAAGACCCCAAATCTTTTTTTTAAATCATCTCCACTCTACCTGTAAGCACATGGCCAGCTTAGCTGTTCCTTTGAATTTCTGTTTATTGAGCATTTTTATTGTTAAATATACTTTAACCTTTTTGCTATATAACAAAGCCAAGATCCCACTGAGATCTTTAAGGAAAAAAATGTCTCTGAAGTCATTTTAATGTATCAATAATGCAGTTATATGTTTCCAGAGTTACTATTATGAAAGACAAAGACACCAGGAAGAGCAAAGGAGTTGCCTTTATTTTGTTTTTGGACAAAGAATCTGCACAAAACTGTTCTCGGGCACTTAATAACAAACAGGTAAATTGTGGAAAGTTGTTACGGCGGGAGGATCGGGTTTGCACTCTCAAAACATTTACTTTTTCTTTCCAATTTTCTACAGTTGTTTGGAAGAGTAATAAAAGCAAGTATTGCCATTGATAATGGAAGAGCAGCAGAATTCATTCGCAGGCGTAACTACTTTGATAAGTCTAAGTGTTACGAATGTGGGGTGAGTAAAACCAAAAATGTAGAGAAATGGAGAAAACCTGTGGGAAGAGATAAGAACAGCTGAATAATTGAAACAATATGGAGTAGTAGTAGTAATAGTAAATGTTAATGAAAATAACAGAGAAATAACACCCAAGAAAGGCAAGTGATGCAAATGAAAACAATTGGTCACCACCAACCAAACTATGACTAACCAATCCCTGAGCAACAGCCCCCCTGCCAAACTTCCTGCTGGTTTTGTGGCTGAGCATGACTCATACAATCTTGAATATGTTTTTGGTCAGTTGTCCTGGCTGTGTGCACCTCTAACCCACTCAGTGGTGAGGTGGGGTGAGAGACAGAAAAGGCCTTGACTCTGTGTAAGCTGTGCTCAGCAGTAGCTAAAACATTCTCGTGTTATCAACACTGTTTCCAGCACAAATCCAAACTCATAGCTAGCCCTGTACCAGCTACTGTGAAGAACATGCACTATCCCAGCCAAAACGAGCACAGAATCTTAGCTGGTGTCTTCAGTTTGGCATTGCACATCCTGCCCATGCTGTTACATTGATTTTTTTCTGTTGATATTATCAACTTGCATAGCAAGTTGTCTCTTTTTCAGGACCTCTTTTGTCTTTTATTAGAGATTTAGAGCTCGGGGGAAAAATGTACATACAACAGCTGCTTAACATGCTGATGAGCAGACATCAGTATAATGCTGTTTGAGAAAGAAAATCTCCTAGTCTTTGCTTCAAAATGCCTGCTTTTGATATATCTTTGGAACTTCTTTATATAGTGGGCAGTAAAATAAACATTGGAAACAAGTGTTTTATATAGAAGTGAGTTCTAAGTTTTAGGCAATTCTTGACTTTTCCTGAATGTAGTAACGTAGAACATTGAGATTTGGATAGTATTTAATATCCAATACAAACTTGACTTATATTCATAACACTTTTTTACATCAAAAATGTTGTCACACTCCTGTGTCTTAAATTGTTAATTCTAAGGTTTCTAGCTTGGATATAAACCATGTGCAGTATACTCAGCTACTGCAGCAGCCAAAGAAATCTGTGTTCAGAGCTTGTTCTCAGTTTGCAGTTAAATGTGCAGATCACCACCAATCCCTTCATTTCCATGGCAAACTTGTAGAGAAGAGTTTGTCTTCTGTGTGCTAATTCAGCATTCCATTTATCTTACTAATTGCTTCCATATTTTTTTCTCCATGAACTGTCTTACATTAACTTTCCTCATGATGTGTTTTAACATATAGTTGTTTGTAATGGCTTCTGTTAAGCAGTATTTCTTTTTCTCCAAGGAAGCAGGACACTTAAGTTATGCTTGTCCTAAGAATATGCTAGGGGAGAGAGAGCCACCAAAAAAAAAAGAAAAGAAGAGAAAGAAAACAGTTGAGCCAGAAGAAATGTATGTATATTTAGTTGCATGTTACTACTTCTTTTAGGAAGCTTTTTCATACTAAACACTTAAAGAATTATGTGTTTTTGTCTCTGCACAATGAAGTGAGGAGGAAGAAGAAAGCGAAGAGGAAGGAGAAGACCCTGCTCTAGATAGCCTCAGCCAAGCCATAGCTTTTCAGGTACGAAATGGAAGCATTGCACATTTATTATTATATTCTAAATGCAACTCTACTTCCTTCTTTAGCTGCTTTTCAAAAGCTCTGGGATACATGCATAGGTCTATAGCACTCAGGGGGCTCTTGTTTGACAGCAGCAGTTGGCAACTGTAGTAGGCTTCTTCACATTACAGGCATGTTCAGTGGACTTTTGTTAGGGTTTTTTGCACTTTGGCTATTGCTTTTTGTATGCATTATAGCTTTTTATTTTCTTCAAGCTCCTTTGCTGCTTAATTTTCTGTCATCTCAGCTGCGGTGCCCTGTTAGGTTACTTTGCTAACTGAGCAGATGGGAAAACACAGCCATGTATAAATGACTGGACACATCCTCTGGCCTCACTAGAATATCCATGAACAACATCTATTTCTGAGGCACTTCCTTTGACTAATACAGTCCACTGCAGTCTCAAATAGACTCGTCTCTTGAAACATATCAAATGCATATTTTGTTATTTAGATAGACTGTCTGACATCTATATTACTGTCTTTAGTACTTCTTTACACACTTTTACTTCACTACACAGAGCAAGCCTGACCTGATACTCAAATTTTTTGGCTCCCTGGTCAACAACTGTTCCCTGTGTTCCTGTCCCCTAAAAAGCTCTCAACAGTTATTAGCATAACTTTGTTCTGAATGTGGCTGTAATGAGTGCGGAATTTTTACAAGATGTAGTCCAAAAAAAGATTCAAATATGCACAATTCTCCTCCCTTTCCCAGAAAACTCCACAGTTGGAAATGAAACCTGTACAGCCAGGAAACATTTCCATATCTCTCACCATCCAAAATCTTTAGCTGGTAAAATAGGAAGCTTCTACGTAAACCTTTAGTTGAATAACCATCAATAATAATCCCCAAAGGCATTCACTATGTGAATGAATGACTGCAAAAGACAACTGTTAGAAGACTTGTTAGTGGAACAAAGCTGATTCAATAATGTCAGTTTAAAATATGAGGCATTCTTTACTTTGGATCTCAGCTGCTCTATAGTTTTGCCCATGGCAAAATTCCTCTTTTTGAAAATACAGGGTACTCCATCCTACACTTGCATAGGTGTAGAAGACTGCTTGCATGTAAGAACTACTTTCAGAAATGTTTCCTAGTGCATTGATCACACAGTTTACCTGGAAATGGAGATAACACTTGTAGTTCTTTAACTTATTAAATATGTCAATGCATCTTAATGATTAGCATTAT
>WEIV01016417.1:122537-155510 GCA_013390005.1 Calyptomena viridis | reverse complement strand
GAAAGGCACAAAGTTTCCTACATGCTTAAAAATCAGCTTTCATGTGTACTTGGAACCATCGTGTCTCAGAGCAAAGTGTGTTGGCACCTATTTTGCATGTAAAGCTGTTTTAAATGGGGTCTCCATCCTTAGATCTCTGAAGGATTCTCGTCACATTCTCCTGTAGCAGTGGTCATTTCCAAAGCCACAGACACGTGGTGGTGGTAACTGTTTTATATCAGCCACTGTGTGTAGTCTAAACTTTTCGCTTTTAGGAAGCACAATATTAACACTTTCACATTTGGAAGAAGAGATGAGCTGGCCTTCTTTTTTAACCATCAGGACTTGATTTTCTTCCAAATACACTATTATCTATTCTTAATTAATACTAATTTAATTCAAATATCTTACTGGGTGCAAAGCAAAGAAACTCACGCGAAGTATTATCATTCATAAAGGTCATTCTGGGGCCTTCTGTTGCTCCTTAAACACAAGGTTTCAGAAACAACAATAAGGCAATGAGATTTCTCTGTGCAAGCTACTCAAGCCATCAGAATAGATAGGAATATTGGGTTCTAGACATAGGAAGGTCTTGGACTCAGTAATCAAAGGAATGTTTTTAAGAATTACTTCGACTTTTTGCTGAAAGTACTATGTATTAAATCTGAAGCTTCCTTTACTGAATTTTGGTAAAATCTCTTGATACTGAATAGCAGAGTGCTAAAGTGCCAGGTGTAACTTAGTGATAATAGATGCAAATCCCTGTATATTGTGGGTAATAATGAAGCCTGAGGAGTTCTAAACTCTGCTAAGGAAAAAAGTCTTGCTGCCAGCATGCTTCTCTGCAAATGCTTAGGGCTCAGTGGCAGTCAAAAAAAAAAAAAAAAACCAATGAAAAAAAAAAACATCATTGGTTAAAATTTGGGTTTGTCTTCTCAATACCATGTTTAATGCTGTTCTTTAAAAAAGATAGAAAACTAAAATGTGACAGAGGACCAGTTTAACATTGTTCATGACTTTGGTTTGAGAATATTTGATAGTTTATAAAAATTAAGATTTCAATTAAGTGATTAGGCAGCAAGTTTCAAACTTGTATTTCATTACACTGTGTAATGTAGTAGAGGAACTCACTGCTATGAGACTTTTTTTCAGGGTCATGGGTCAAAAGGATTAGACTTGTATATACAAGATACTTTTAAATGTTAGTTTAAATAAAGTCTCCACTCAGAAATATCCCCAATTGCTGGCTACCTCTACTGGTTAAAATGTACAGAGATACTAACAGTCTAGAAATATTTTATTCTTGCACACTTGACTGTTTCATATTTGCTACTGGTGTCTTGTCAGAAAGCATAAAAACCAAAGCTCACCCTTGTTCTAACCTAATAAAGTACTTTTTCAAGAGTTCCAGTAGCTGAAGCACATTGATATATCTTTCTAGTCTGCTGCTTCTGCCTGACTGCTTTTCCCATAAGATTTGCTTTTGTCAGCATGAAGCAGTAGCTCAATCCAGACCATCACAACTGATCCAGAGTTGATCCTGCATGCTCTTTTGTTCCAAGCACAAAATCACGTGAGGTAAGTGACATTGGCATCTAGAATTCCTTAAATCATCTTCCTTTAACAGTTTTCTTAACTCTGAACTTGTATTGTTTAGCAGTGCTTAGTTTTTGGCTTAGAGTCAGGGTAAAGAAGAATGCGTGTAACACCTAGAACATGACTGAGAGGGATTTGGAAGGAGTAGGATTTTTTGCCTTCCGAATCATTTTAAATTTCTATTCTTTGTTGGCAAGATAATGAAGCATTTCTAGGTGAGAAATTCAGTAGCATTAGATAACCATTAATTTAGCTAGTGTGAGTACTGTTCAGCTTGCTTAAATCCAAAATTGTTTTCTGCAGCAACCCCTGATGCAGCTGCCTCATCCTGAAAAAAAACCCTAAAACAACCAGAACTTGTCAATAAAGTCGATAAAGTCTCTTTGATCATGGAGGGATTTGCTCGTGTTCATGTCCACTGTCACCTCTAAGCAGCATGGCTTCAGGTTTCCAGTGCTGAGGAGCAAGGTGGAGTGTTAACTAGGCTCCTAATTTAGATCAGGCCAATAGGGTGCAATTCGTTTGCAAATCTTCAGCAAGGGAGTGGTCTTTTGTCAGTTTTGTATCGTAAAGCACCAACTCCAGAAACAAAACAGTTTTGGTGCCTGTATGGCTCTGGGCCAGACAAGGTGAGACTATGTAGCTTTGTTATCAAAAGAGAGAAGAATAAGAAACACCTTGTAGAACATGTTACTGTTAGAAAAACTGCAGGTGATTCTTCTGAGAGGGTCCTGTGCAGGAGGCGTGTTGGTTTGGGGTTTTTTTTAGTACTTGAAGGACTTAGCTTAGGCTGCAAACTGAATGCTAGTTCTAGAGTATAGATAATATGGCTCTGATTAGTAGCAGACTTTTATTTTTTTTCTGAATAATTTCAAAAACGGATCTTTCTGCAAACATCTACGTATTAGATGTAGTCTTTGATATTTTCAAAACAACTTGAAATTTGTCAAAATATGTTCTGGGTCATAGGGTTTCTTATCTGTTGAAATGGCTAAGAGAGTAATGTCACAAAAGCCACTAGGAGATACCTTTTGTCTGTCCTTGGGGAAGAAAGGGCTATGGAAGTGGGGTAAGGATGATTAGCTTAACTGATTATAAATGGTATTACTCACACTGTGCCTGTGCAGCAGTTGTTAAAACCATTGCAGCTATGAGACATAGGAGTAATTTTAGTCCATGTTTAGCAGGCTCCCACTATGTTCTTGGCATATTCAGGTTACTACTCTCAGCAGAGCAATAGAAGGGACTGTAAATATAAAGAACTATGTGTAGCTAAATAGGTGATGTCTGGAACAAATTGTAAACACTTTATCTTTGGCTTCTGGGTCACTGTGTTCTCTGGGATACTCCTTAATCTGCAGAGTTGACTTACTGTAGCATGGGAAGGTGAGCTGCACAGGCTGTCTAGATGTAGTCTTCTGAAGCAAAAAATATTAAATTGCTTAGAAAAGCTAGATGTAAAACATGATATTTTAAAATGGCATTTATTAAATGCTACTATGAGCATTCCTATTCTATTTTGCATCCGCAGTGTCAATATGATATATTCCATTATTCCACCATTGCTCTTCTATAAAAATATTTCAAATAGTGTTCTTCCAAATGTGCTATCTTAAGATAACTGGTGTTAGATAGCTGATTGCTTCTTTTTATTATAAATTACAAAACCATTTTTCAGTGTCCTTAAAATGTTCATACTCAGCAGCTTTGTTTATCTTACAGGTCTTAACAGGCTGAGGGATTTTTTTCTATAGCTGTTGAAGGCAATATTAAAAATTACTACACTGTTCCTTCTTTAGAGAAAAAGGTGTAAAGTGGAGAGTTTAGTCGCTGTAAACGTACATGACCTTTTTTTTTTATTTATCCTAGTATATGTAAAACATATCCTAGAAGGAATAAGCTGAGGAGATTGTCTATGTAAAAGAAAGCAATATTTTTTAAGTTGAAGAATTGCACCGATTTGAGAAACCACATTCCATCACTGTCAGGCTAACCCTGACCCTGCTGTGCATTCATACAGACAAGATGTGTGCTTATGCATGTATTTAATGGATGTGATAAGTAATGCATCAAGCAAAGAGTTATAGAAATTGTGATAGTAGAATGTGATAAAAGCATGTGAAACATTTAACCAACCTAGTGAGGCAATGTAGGTCACAGTGGCTTGTAGAAATACCACAGTTACTAATATGAGAAGTTTCCTGTCTGATGAATAGGATGCTCCAGAGAGTCAAAAGCAAATCTGATGTTTAAAGTTCATCAAATGCAGCAGCCACAATCCTACATTAAGATGAGCTAGTCCATGAAAATTCAGTTTTATCAATGTGCAGTTAAGGAGAATTAGAAAGTATCCAAATTTAGATACTGCAGCAAGCTCGGTGCAGTACAGCAAAAACTGTCTCTTGGTTGCTGGAGTAAAGATGTATTATTTTAACTGATATGTGGAGGCAGTGCATGTAGATATGTTCTGCTCAAAGAACAGATGTGGCTATAGAAGGAGAGACCCTAAATAGAACCATATTAAGGGATATTAAGGACTCTGCGGGTATGCTGTGAAATTGCAAGGCACTGATTGTATTGTTAGAGTGGGATAGAACTAATTGTACTGTTTGCTTAATTGAAGAATGAATGTCTTATATCTGAAAATTATGAACCTTTTGGTACTACAAGTTTGTACTGATGTTCAAATGCTCAAGGAAGGGAGAAGAACTAAAGGAGGATACAGTTCTACAAAGAACCTCACTTGGGATGTCTTTGATGTATGAATTTGATTAGGTGGCAAAGAGCCATCTGCCCATGAAGCCTGGAGCGATGAGAGTGCATATAAAATGAAATGACTGAGCAGCATATGGCAGTTAGGAAAGATGAGAACATGCAGTACTTGGGTGTGATGGTTTTGAGTTCATGAACCATGTATCTGGAATGAGTGATTGTCGTCCTTGAAATTATGTTCTTTCAAAGAAAGTTTTTGAGAATTTATCAACTAGATTTATTTTCATCTGCTGCAGCATAACATTTTTAAAGAGTGTTTTTACTGTGGTAGGCTTTCATAGGAAAAGCTTAACAGAGAAAACTCAGTTAACTAAAATCTGGAACACAGTTCTACAGCAAGGATGGATTCTGTGTGAGTCCCATGCCTGTGGCATTCTAGAGAATGCAGGGCCCCAGGGCCTTATTCATGTTCATATTTAATTTAGCTGAAGCTGCTGGAGAGTGTCCAGAATCCTCTCTCCATTTGATGCACAATTTAGGTCAAGCCCATGACAAAGTACTAGAGTTCAGGACAAAGTAGCCCTTGCAAAACTTTCACCTTTTTTTCACCTTTCTGTTATTTAAGCTAGTATGGTGGATTTTTTACTGTACTGCACACCTTTGAAATGACAAACTGGTTGTCAGGGGGTTATTCAGCTCCCTTGATCTCAATGCGGTAGGAGAAGTGTACACAGATTACTCTGCTCATTTAAAAGAGAGGCAAGGAAGTAATTATTACAACAGCATTCTCTGAATGCAGTCTCACTGCTTCCAGGGGCTGGGAACCAGAGGAGGAGAGAAGGAGGCAGGCAGAGCAAAGGATGAGTAAGCCAAATGTCCGTCCAGAATAAGCGTATATCAGTTATGCTAAAGATTTTCAGGTTTGTTTCTGCAGATTCTCCTCTCGACTGTACTTTAGAGCAGAGTTTCTGTTGATTAAATTTATGTGGCTGTCAGAAGTACATAGGTGTAATACGTCTAACTGCAAAGACTTTATTTCAGTCACGCAGAAGTATAACATGGATTTTACTAATGCAAATGAGATTTGCTACCTCTTCGCGTTATCTTCATGCTTTAACTGGCTACTCCTGGGGCACGATGACACCTGTTTGTTAGAAGAACTATTTATTGTAAACTATTTTTTACGTAGGTGTTATATTTAAATAGATTCTGACATGAGAGGCTTGAATGCATACAGCACAGCAGATTTGTGGAAATTAACAGAATGTATTCTTGTTAGGAGAGGAAGGAGAGCTTCAGAAGTGAGAAGAAAACATAATGCAAATAGCAGGTGAGAATGAGAATATTGGTACTGCAGAGTTTAGCATCAGAATAAGGAACAAAAGGGAGCAAAATAGATTGACTAAAAATCAACACACACAACCACCCGTAGCATTAATTCCCCTGTGTTAAAAGAAGGCTCTTATGGGAAATGAGTGGTTTTGCATATTGCAGTGAGGTTTGTTTTTCGCATTGAACTCAGTTACCTGATTTTCTTAGGTGCTAGACTTCACTGCAGTACAACAAAGGTGATGTGGCTCAGCTTTTTTTTTAAAAAATAAAGCCACAGATTACTTCCCAGTCTATCCTTTATGTCACCAGTTGTTGTTCAAGAGCACTTTAGCCAATAACTAACTTGCAAGTGCTAATTGTGCTTCTGAAAGCTAGTGTCACTTAAACTCACTTCCCTGCTCTCCTGTCCCTCCTTCCTCCTTGGAAGTGTTATTGTTCAGAACTTCCTCCAATTTTTCCAACTGTCTGGATGACAAAGTCTTATCTCTATTCATTTCACCATTGATATGATTTATGCTGAGGGTTTTTTCCTTATTCATAACATGCTGTTTGTTCTTCTGCTTGTGATGAAGATTTCCTCCCTAGATTCCTGATGCTTAGATGGAGAGATTTCTGTTCTGTGGTTTTGTATGTGTTGATATCCAGTCTACAGACCAGCTTCAGGATGTCTCATTGTAACTGTACTTTACCTGCAAGATGTTTTTAAAAAAAACCCACACTGCTTTCCAGCTATGCCATTCATTTAGTTATTCTGTCCAATTGCTTTTCTGCTTTTGTTCTCATTGAATAAATTTAATATTTCAATAAAGGCCTAGGTTTCCAACTGAAGACTTTATTTATTCAGATTCTTTTCCTTCAGTAAACTGCTAATAATGTGAGTGGTTCAGTTATCTTCTGTCTTACTTAGCCCATCTACTTTTTAATTAACAACAACAAACATGTTTAAAGGTGTTTAAAAACAACCTTAGCAAGCTGAAGTGAGCAACTAATTATAACTGTGTCTTATGTTTTGTTCTAAAATATCTTGTGTTAATAATGAATAAGGCACAAGAAATTAATTCCAAAATTTGCTGACTGGAAATTTTCCTCTGCCATCTCTGTTTCTCTCTCTTTTTGCAATGTATTTGTTACAGTTCCTTGACGTAGTATGAATGAGTTAAATTAAATTCACTGAGATTATTGAAGTATATATGATCATTGTTAAATGAATTATAGCAAAAACAGCAATGAAGCACATAGGCTAATGTTTGCTGCCATGTTTGTTGACAGATGTATCTGTCTTAGGCTTCATCTAGTGAGAGAGGCCACATCACCATTTAAGGGGACAGTAAAAAAATAAAATAAATTTGATACTGAATTTGCAAGATTTGATTGAGTATAAGGACAGAAAAACTTTTATTAAAACAGAAAGATAAGAGTGTTTTAATACATGTTATATATTTTTATCACTGTAATATAAAACCAGATAATTAAATGAAATATTCAACGTAAAAACAATGAGTAGCCAGACCAACAACAAAATAATCCTTCTCGATGAATAATACAAGCTCTCGGCTTGAAAAAACCAAAACAAAAGCAGTGAAACAGGGGTACAGGGGGAGTTCAGAAGCTGCAACGACTCCTGGTGGCCAGAGGGGGCGTTGGAGGGAGGAGGGGAGAATAGAGCAGGGGGATTTCCAGGGGTAGTGATCCCGGGGGGCAGAGAGGGAGAAAGAGAAAGGAAGAGAGAGACTGGAAGAGCCCCCCCACCCCTGAAACCTGGGGCCAGCAGAGGGTAGGACTGGAATTTGGCCCATAAAGATCCCGGAAACCTGATGGAGATTGGGGAAGAAACTAGGGAGCAGTGCCACAAAGAGAGAGAGCGAGAGAGAGACTGGAAGGGGATCCTACCACCCCTGGTATTTGTGGGGCCTGTGGAAGGTAGGACTGGGGCTAAGGGGTAGGCAGAAAGGAGGGCAGGGTAGGTTTTCCAGCCAAACCAGGAGCTCACAGTGCAGGAAAGGATCCAAGATAATGCCGAAGTGCTGCGTTGTTCAGGAAAGCAGTGTCCGATGTCCCTATCCCAGCTAGCATGTGGCCAAGATAGCAGTGATGAGGAAGAGCGCAGATCCTCCTCGCAGCTTAGCAGCAGCCAAAAGAACATGGCGTGCCGGCTGGGCAGTCTTTTTTTTTATACCCTCTGTGCAGCCCCGACATCCCTCGCGTCTCACACATGCGTGTATGTCTTGTTCCCATGCCTCTCCCTGCCCTGGGAAGGCGTAGACTTTTATACTATTGGTCCGTCATTGTCCCCGCCTACTTCTGGTTCGGTCCGGCGGGAAGCCTTCTTTGTCTCCGCCATGTGCTCTGACTAAGACGGCAGCTGCCTTCCCCCAGCCCCCAATGCCATCCCGAGGCACCCCACTACTGCGGTGGCAGCAACCATGGGGCGGCCGGCAGTGGGGAACAAGCAGGGGCCGAACCATGGCCGTGCCGGGGGCCGGCAACGGGCACTGGCAACGGGTGCATGGGCAGCAGGGCTCAGTAGCCATGCCAGACCTTGGTTCTGCGGCACAGCACCACCACCCGGGTGAGGGGAAGGGGGCCAGGGCCACACTGGGGTCCCAGAGGGGCAGGACACGGTGGCGCTGCATGCCGTGGCGAGCAGTGTCCCCCCGGTGGGCTGGGAGCTCCACTCCTGCGGCGCGCCAGGGACGGGGCACTGGGATGGTGGGAAGCTGCCGCATGCAGGAGGCGTGGGGCCTTCCCCCTGGGCTGGAGGCATGGCGCAGGGGCCACACCAGGATGGAAACATGGGGCTGGGGGCGCGGGGCTGATGACAATGGAGGGCCCTGCCGCTGTGGGCGTCCCACTCCTCCACCGCAGTGGGAGGGGGGAGGCGGGAGGTGCGGGGGTCTCCCCCATGCCGACCCCAAAACCATGGCGCTCCCTCGCCGTGGCCCCACCCCTCCCTGCTCTCTGTCCTGAGACAAACAAAAAAGTTTTACAATGTAAAAACCATGACAGGCCAACACACTGTATTTCAAATATGGGGACATATTCCTTTGGAGAATACTCTAGTGTGAGTTCCATACATGCCTCTAGTTTATGTGATAAGTGCATTATTAATTGACAACTGGTTTTAAAAGATACATTTTGTGCCACAGTATTACCATAGGCAGTATTTTTTATGTCATTACCTTAAAAGGCTTAGTAGTTGTTCCATTCTTTTCTTTCTTTTTTTCCCTTCCTTTTTAAGAGTTTCAGAGTTCACTGTGGAAATCTGATAATGTTTGGAAGAAAATACTCACTTTAGAATCACATCTTAATTTCTGATATGGAAAACAGTGTGGTGGGGAATCTCTGTAATACTTGTACATGATTTCAAAGATACTGTCTTAAGCTTATGCAGTCCCTAACAATTTTAGGAATTGTCCTTGAGAATCTGCATTTACAATTTTATACTTGGATTCTGTTTTAAAAAGTAGGAGATGAGGAATTTCAGATCCATGTTTAAAAAAAATTCTGGAACAAAATTATCAAGCAAAGAGGTGAGATATAAAAAAAATCAATATAGGCTCTAATCAATCTGATGTCTTTCTGTACAAGGATGTAGATTTTACATGTAAGAGAGACATAGTAGATGTCGTTTATCTGGAGTTCATTAAGATTTGTGCTATTGTGACATAGTAACAACATGGTATAAATGCTACTACTGTACCTGAGTGAAAATTTTGTGGGAACAATGCTCTCAGCAGTTCACAGACAAAGTGATGAGATGAGAACTGAGGGGGCTTCTGCAGACTTCTGTCATGAATGAAATACTGGTTTATACTCTCTTTAAACCTTGGATGGTGGAATGGAAAATAGATTGTGAAAACTTGTGAATAATGAGCATCACATAGGACACCAGCTGTCTTGGCTTTTCCTCTGATATTGCTGAATATTGAATGGGCATAAGAATAGCTCTTCCTTTTCTGTTTTTTCCTGAGCTAATCAGTTACCTCCAATGACCTTTGCAAGCACCTTCTGCTCAGCTTTTTTTTTTCTTCCCATGCTTTTTCCATGCTGGCATGGGATGCTCCCCTCTGCTTATTGCACCAGCTGAATTGACCTGTGCTTAAGGCTTGTGTCTTTGTGTCTTCGTCCTATGGGGACAGTGGCAAGATGATTAGTAACTTGGGCAATATTTTAATAAAGGTTTTCCAGACAAAAATGAGAAAACCTGGTTTCACACACCTGACCATTTTTCCTGTCTGATCTAAGTTTTCAGTAGATTCTGTATCTCTTTTTCAGAGAATGGTAGATCTGCTAATGTTTGGTTCATGAGCACATTAACATTTCAGAAAGAGAGCCTTTAAAACTGGGTGGAGTGGGTTGCTTTGGTTTGGGGAGAGGGGGTATTTGCTTTGGAGTTTGTGTTTCGTTTGGGTTTCTTAAGGGTTTTTTTAATCTACAAAGCTCCTGTCTAGCTAAACAACTTGGAGGCAAGTTAGAAGATCTTCAAAGCTAATACTCGTTCTCTGTCTTTCAAGGCCATGTTGAAGCCTAGGGCCATGGACTGTATTTCCCTCAACCCCCAACAAGTTCCATTATGCCTCTAGCTGTGATGTCCCTCTAAGTATCAATAACCTGACATCACTAACAAGGTCGAATACCACATTTATAAAATACTTCTATGTTTTTAGACTGAGGTCAACCCTATGTTTGCCTCGGTTTACATGCCTTTACACCACTTTTGCTGAAGTGGTCAGGGTAGACATCTGTTCCATCTGTAGTAAATGCCAAAGCTGAAATCCATACTTTCAGGGCTTGTTTGTTCAACCCCTTCAGTTTGTCAGCATGCAGTTTATCACCATGTAGAAGAAAGAAAGAATGAGAAATGGACCCTTGAGCACAAATAAGTGACAAAACCAAAAAAAACAAAACACACCTCTTTTTTTTTCTTAAGTTTCAAGATTTTCATTAATTGGAAAGAGAGCCCTCTGTGGTATCATGATTTAAAAAGAAGACAAGTGTAAGCAATTTCCATTAGACATCAAGAGGCAGTAAAACTGGGTGAGGTGTTGGACACGTTTATGACATTTCTTATCTAATTGTGTGATACTGTCAAGGCCTATTCACTGGAACCCCTAGCACTCTTATTATGTACAGAATCATAGTGCTAAATAACAATGTGGTTAGTTGAGAAGAGTCAATGCTTAACAGTTTTGCAGCCCTCCACGTGTGTTTGCAGAGCAATACAATGAAAATTTCCAGGTCCTGCTTTGATAGATCACATCTTGTAATTACAGTCACGTTGTATGGGAACGTGGGCACACTGCTGACTAGATTAGAGAAAGAGACAGACAAGATCGAAGCCTCCCTGTTATTTTTTTTTCCCTCCCTGAGTGTACTAACTGGTGACTATTTTAGAAATTTTGATGAGAATGTTTTCATACTTTTTCTCATTTCCTCATTCTTACAGCTCTGAAAGTTCTAGTGGTTCTCCTTTGTTTCACTTCTAATAAATTCTTCTTTGGCTTGTCCTTTATTTATTTCCACTGTGTTCATTTTACTGTACTGTATTCCTTTTCTCCCTTTGCCTCAATCTGAGCTCTCCACCCCCCTCAATGCTGTCTCCACTCCCTCCCTGGAGGCAGCCTCCATCATTATCACCTCTCCTTCACTCCTCTCTTTCCTGACACAAGCGAGAACCTCAATGACACACAGTTTCCTGTTTAAAAGCACGCTGTTCCTCGCCAGGTTTTATTTATTTAATAGCCTCCTTTCACAACAGGTTATTGTAGAAGATACAGGAAAGAAAATCAAACGGTGGGTTACAGAGCAGTGGGGGTAGACCTGTGAGCCTTCCCTGGCTCCTGCACTGCACTGCACTGCACTGGCAGGTGCAATGGTGCTGGGGGCTGAAGGACTGTGGGTCATGCCCTGGCAGAGCACAGGGCCTGGCTTTTGAATGCCTTGCAGCCCACCAAAATATTGCAAAATACTACATAATACTGATAGGTTGTAAAGTCACTCCAAAAGGTGAAGTGCTCCCAAAAGTGCTTCCATTAAGTACTTGTTGATCAGTCTTAAGACAGATCACATACTTTTTTTTCTCACCAGGATTTTACTGAATCTTCCATATCTCTCCTCTCCTTTTCTTCGTCAGTTCTTTGCCCACTTATAAACATTTTGGCCAAGAGCAAAGGTGATTTCTTAAGGCACACATTCTCAGCCCTGCCCTTGCTTTTCCTGCAGGTACTGCACATGGATCTCTACAGCCTTTACCTTGGACTTTGCCTTACAACACAGGTCTCTGTTGCCATAGTAGCCAGCCGTGGCACTATCACCTATGTAGAGCCCACCAAAATGGGTGACAGAGAAGTGTCATTTGTTTCCAGTCTTAACAGCTGTAGTCTGAAACGGATCTGGGAAGAGACCTGCTGAGGCTCTGGAGAGGAACTGCTGTGCATCAGTCCTTCACTGGCAAAATGGCCAGGGATAAGTACTGTGCCAGTCCCTTCTGCATGGCTTAAGGAGAGGCATCGAAAGGACTTGGAGTGGTGGAGCCCCTAATCCAGGCCTTGAAGGAGGCCTGTAAAGAGTCTAAGAATACTAAGATATAGACCAGTGCCAGAGGATGTCTTATTTGCAGCAGAATGAATTTGGCTGTGGTTAGTTTGGCAGCAGGGATGCAGTTCCCAAGTACAGTAGGAATCTGATAGTCCAGCCCCAAGCCTCCCTTCCATTGGAGCCGCTTCCTCTCCTCTGGAGGTGAACATTAGAGTATTGAGAGTGCAGCTACTGGGAGGACAGTAAGTAAACAGGTAGGTACTCTTGAGAAGGTCCCAGGCTAATAGGCACAAAATGGGGGGGACACCCTTTTGCAGATGTGTTGGTTCCTTTTCGTGGTAACTCTTCTGGGCACACTGCCAAGCAGCAAGGTTTTGTAGCAAGGTTGTCAAGTCTCCTTAGTTACCTCTCACACTGACCTATCTGCAGCAAAGGTGCTCCCTTCTCTGACCCATCACATCTTGGAAACTTTTGTCAAGACTGTGGCCCATCCCTTAGTGGTTGGGAGACTTCTATGCATTTAGTTTTTGCTTGCTCATTCTCCCAAAACCTTTCCCACTGAATGGCAGCAGTGTAACAGCAGACATATTCATGTTTTACACAGATGCAGAGCTGGTTTTTTTCTGTTTATGATCAGAAAGGGTTTTGGCAATGGATGGACATAGAACCAGCCCAGCTGCCCATTCTTCTCTGGTTCTCAAGGATTATTTATATTTGACTTAAGTGATAGCAGAAATTAGGTGACTGTATTGGGGTGAAAACTAAACATACTGAGGCACCATTTTCACTGACATGTTTTCTTGTGGATTACTTCTTTTAGTTATGTGTTCAATTCCACCTAGAAAATAGTTAATTACCTAATAGGTTTAATTATTTAGGTTTAGGCCTTATTATTAACTTAAAAGTAAGAATGACACTGTTTACTTCTCACAGAGGTACTGAGCTCCTTACAGAGCTACCTGTTCCTTTTAATTTCACAGTAGAATACATTTTCTTTTCCAAATACTGAACTCAGTTTTGAATCTGTCGGGCCTTTTTCAGATGCTAAGCAAGTGCACCTAACAATGTAGATACAATAACTGCCCACAGAAAGATCAACTGAAATGCTGCCTCCCAAGTCATTTTGCTTTTATCCCTAACCTCCTAGGAGAGAATGATTAAAAGATACTGCAGTTTCACCAATATGTCCTACTCCATACCTGATATTACCCATGACAACAAGAAATACAGAGGGGGAAATGCTGAATATGCACTTCTGAGAGATTAATGCCCTGGAACAATAGAAACACAAGGCAGCTCCCTCAGGAGAAGAGTAGCATTAATAATCTTGATCGTTTTATAATGATCTCTGGTATGTTTTTCCTGTTATGAGGGGGGAAAAAGCTATTTGCTACACAAAAAAAAATTGTAGAGCCTACCTTGTGGTAAAAGGCAAGGGCGTGAATTATAAATAACTCAGTGAGAGAATGAATACAGAATGTCCTCCATGATTTCATCCAGAAATGTGTTTGTGATAGTTAAAGAAAACCTAAACAACAAAACCCAAGAAAATGAAATGGAAAACAAACTATTTCATTTGAAGGAATTTTCACATGTATCTCATTTCTGAAGTGCATAAAATGTATCTCCAGCTGAGAAATGAAAGGCAAACTAAAGAACTCAAAAGGAGTGGGAAGTAGCTTATGTTACCTTATAATGTTGTATTTTCCCCGAGTAGAGAAATTGTGGTCAACAAATTCCTCTCCAAGAGTGGTTCATGCTGCACTTAATCTGGTACAACTGTGGGCTGCCACCAAAGATGGCAGCCTTTCTGTCTTCATGTCCCCACTCCCACATATGTCCTTATTCTCTTTTTTACATCACATCAAAGAATTATGCAACTTCAGAGTGAACGAGCACTCCTGATCCAACAGAAAATAAACAGGTTTTTGGTGGAGTAGTTTACTTTGGGGTGACCCAAGAAAACTGAGCTGGAGGTAGATAGAGTGGATGGGAAAGAAACTAGTGAGTGTGTGGGGCAGTGACCTCATTACTTCCATCAGTTTTAGCCAAAGCAGCATTTCTGACTGCAGTCTTAGGCAGCTTCAAAACTGGAAAAGCACACGCTTCTCTTTCCATATGCTGCTGGACAAACAGCAAAGATTTGGGGGAGGAGAAGGTGACAGTAAATGTGATGGAAGAGGCAGAATTCTGAGAGGTTTGAATGCTAAAGCATATGGGATATCTGGAAAATGAGAAACCACCATCTCAGCTCTTTTTGAAGAACAGAAGGAACTAGGCTCATGCATCTTCCATTACCTAAGGAAATTAAAACTTAGCTTCAACCAAGAAATATTAATTGTTTTCTCATTTGCTTCTGTTCAGATATTTGCCACTGATCACAATCTAGCAGATGATGTGCTACGAAAGGTGGAGGCAGCATAAAATGCCTTGCTGAATAATTGATCACCACCCCTCCAGGCTATGTTCATGGATGAATGCATATGCCAGTTGGAATGACTGTGTCCCTAGTTAATGCTCTTAATTGACAAACACTTGATCTGAATTAAAATAATATCTTTAAAGAGATCTTATTTGTGTCAGACGGTTTTTTAAATTTTACAGTATTTCTTTCTTGCATATGTTTTTCTGATTGAATGCAGGCACATTTTGGACCTTTAATTGCAAGGACACTTAAAAATGAATTATGCATTTTAAAAAAACAGTAGTGTAAATATTGAACACATTAAATGAATGGAAAAACCTCCTGTTTTCTGTACTTCTTCATGCAATGTCTGTTGCTACCAAGTGGTTATAATTCCCTTATTTTCCCAACAGGAGTTAAGAGACCAAATAAAAGCCATTATATCAGGTCTCTGTATCTCATTCCCAAAGGCAAAACAAAGCAGTAAAGAGACAGGCTAGACAACAGGGTTGCTGAACTCAGTATGTGGCAGAGATTTCTCACCTTTAAATCCATTCTACAGATTTCTTGGCCTTTCACAAGAATCACAGGAGGATAAGAAATTTTACCTGAAAATAGCTGTGATACCTAAAACCTAAAATATTTAATGCAGCTGATGTTACACATATGTTGCCTTCTGGAATTTACTTCAGACCCTTGATGAAGAAAAAAAAACAAAGGAAAATTAAAAAAAAAAGAAAAAGCTGAAGGAATTAAGAGCATTGGGAAAAAGGCAGGATTAGTACCAAAAGATGCCACTGTATAAGCTCTACTCTCAGCTTTCTGCCTCATCTCAGCTTCTCAGTGTTGCATCTTCTGAAACACAGGGAGTCTGGTTCTTAGTAGCCTTAGGCCATTCTCTTCTCTGTTCACCTTTGGGATAATTAATGGCTATTTGGAGGCAGCTGCCAAGATTTTCTCCCAGTGTTACTGCTCACATAGTCATATCCAAGCTTGGACATGTTTGTTTTACATTTGCTACGATAAATTGATTTACTATTTCCTATATAAATTGTTTAACGGGAGCTTGTAAGTCCAAAGTTAATTATAGAGGGAGATAAAATCAAATCTCATCATAATAATTTTTTCTGTCTTTTTCAAGACATTTTTACTTTTCTTTCAAGTAAGAACTTTCTCCAAAGTATATACAGGTGTGTCCAGACATAATGTGTATAGCATGTAACCCTCTGCATTACTGGAATATTAATTAGTATATAAGGTCCAAGGTGAAACTTATGAATGTTAGAAAGTAACAACTTTAAGATCCCCTTATTAGTCCTTCTTCATCTGTATTCTATAGTGAACTAGATAGACATCCCATGGAGGAACAACACATGCTGATGCTGCATAATACATTTTGTGCAAGCGACTGAGTCAAGGTCATGTAGTAGTCACCTGACATCTTATAACTTTTGGGTAGCTGACTTTGCTACCCACATAACTTTCTTTATAAGTAGCTTCCTTGTCTCTTTTTACAAAAAAATTCATTTTAAAGAAGATACAACCATGTATGTGCATCCCAGGTTATGGATAGATGCCCTTTTCCAGATCTAGCCGTGCTGGGATGAAGAGTTGTTCTCTCTGCCATTTATAGTCACCCACCCCTTCCCCAGGTAAAGTTTCTGTTCCCTGGTACCCACCATTTGAGCCCACCATCCACCTCCAAGGTAGGAATGAAATCACTTCAGGTTAGACAAGGTGAGCAGGAGGTTGCACTCACCTGCTTCATCCAGATTGAAGTGGTTAGGAGAAAGTAAAGTTCCCAGAATGAAGGTTCATAAGTCTCTCACCAGACACTAAGAAATGATACCTGAGAACTGATGCCTCCTGACAGGGATGGCTACAACTGTACCAGGGCACTGTTTGCACAGAGATTTCCAGAGTGCTTTCCTGCCTATATCTGAGCAGCCCAAACAGAATGACAGTGGTAATTTTGTTCTCTGCTAAAGCTATCTTAGGTGTTTTTCTGACAGAGGAAAGGCATTTCTCTTGAAAATATAACAAACTTCATATAAGTTGTGCAACTTCTCAAATACAGAGAGTTATTTTTGAGAGCAAGAAAGGACAAAAACCTGAGCAAACCAGTCTGACTTCAAAGCTGACCCTGCTTTGAGCAGAAGATTGGACCAGAGACCTTCTAAGGTCCTTCCAACCTGCATTATCCTGTGATTTTTTTCCTAAAGTAAAAAATAAGCAGATGTAGCTGAAACTGAATTAAAGTAGTTTAAAGTAGTGCTTTAAACTGAATGCAAATCATTAGTGCTTCGGAGAGCTTTTGAGAGGGTTCCCATTACAGCTGAGACAATCGGATGCCTGGCTGCCCACAGGAGGTTGGTTTTCATTCTGCCAGGCTTCCTGGTTTCTTCCAGCTGCTCATATGATCCCACGGTTTTTGGGATCTGCTGGCTGAGCTGGCAGAAAACTAGTGAGCTGACCTGGCTCACCCATGGGTCACCAGTAATAGAGGCAAAGATGGGGCCACACGACTAGGATAAACCCTGGGAAAGCAGGGCCTTAGCTTCTAGAATCAGCAGGCTGTGAGATAGTACAGTTTTATTCTTATAAGTTAATGTAGATGTATCTATTCAATCTCTAGGTCAGCTCTCTCACTATCATGTTTACTTATTTAATATGGTATCTGATCTCTCAGGTCTGCAACCCCGTGATGCAGGCTGGTCTCTGTGCCTCTGTCTTGCCATGTACAGAGCGAGAGCTTAGATTGTGAGTGCCAGGAATCGAGTTCTGTCTCTGTGAAGTACCACTTATGTCTCTGCTATTAAATAAGTGATAAACTACAAAGAGCTTTTTGCTTCCCTGTAAGTTGCCTGTATGAGGGCTTTTCTATCTTTTGATCATAGGTCAGATTCATGTCCTTTTTGATGTTAGAACAATTTGGAGGTTTTGACAGATTTTCAGTGCAACCTCTAATGCTGTCCTATTGCTGAGGTTACCTATTTTTATATTGCTGACTTGTGATGTGTGTAATGAAGCCGGATTTTCTGCAGCCTAGAAAGAATGGTCCAGCTCTCTCTTCCTTGCCTCTGGTTGCAAGCTCCCACTGCTTCCAATCAAACAGCTGTGGGCTGAGCCAGACTATCTCACAGATCAGAGCAGAGAAAATTAACTCTACAGAAAATCCATCAGAACCATTACAGTCAGCCTGGCAAGCTGATCCAGCTCACCATGCCCTGCCCTGTCCCTAACACAGCCAATGCAGGGGAGAGACAGGAACAGTCCACTGGGCAGGGAAGGGGAATGCTTCCTTGAGGAACAGCCTACAATTAACTTGTATAAAGTGATTGTGAAAGTGCGAGATCAGTCACCTTTTGCTTTTCAGAAGTACTTTCACTAAACTTTTCTTTGAGGTAAAAAAATAAAAATGTTCAGGTATTTTTTTACACATAAAAAAGATTCCATGAGAAATTCCCTGTGAAGATGCAGAGCCAATAAATTTTTCCTCAAACAAATGTTACAAGAAGGAATGATTATTTAAAAATTGTTATTTCATCTGGCATAGAACAAGACCAATGTCAGAGAATATTTTATACTTCATCATTAAAATACTTGCAACAGTAAAGTGAAGTGGTGGTTTTCTTTTTAGCTTCCAGCAACAAATGCAAAACTATGCAATGATTAGCTGTACATGAAGTCAGTGTGAATGAATAACAGTATCTTTAAGAAGTTGTCAGGGCCTTATCTCACAGCTGGCACCTATTAATACAATAAGTAATTTCTGAAAACCCAGATAGACTCTGAAATTAACACTGTCCATTTAGAAAGACCATTAATGTGTGTATTCATATCCACTAGCACAGGTTTCTAAACAGAAAAGTTGTATATTTATTTATTTTTGATACAACTTAATCCATACTTAGTTCAACATAATCCAGAAAAATAACAATTTTTCTATTATTTCCACATCATTAATTTTTGTGGGAACTGACAGTTTGACATTGCCCTGTTTTCTAGTAACATTTCCAGGTTAATGTGTGCTTTCCCCCAGCCTCCTCAGATTGCTCAGAAGTGGCACAATTACTTTAGACTCAGCAGCCATAAATTACAAATTGTCCTCTAGCTTGTTTTTGCATGCTCATGGAAAACTTCTTCCCTGTGGTTATTCTCAAAAGACTTGGGATTCCATCTGCTTACTTTATTTCAGGTGAAAAAGGAAGGGGGAAAAAACCCCCAAAACCAAACAAGATAAAACTGACAAGTCTGCATCCATTTAAACATCTTCAAAATCGAGAGTGAATGCTTGGATTTAAACAGTCACAGAAAATTTACAGTGGAGGTAGACAAGAACTCAAAATCTTAGTCCAGAGCTGAGTTAGGAACACATGTAAACTACCTTCCATCAAGTTTAAACAAGAATGAACCTGTGTCCACTGTTTATTTCAGTGTAAACACATAATGTTATCTTGAAATAAAGTCTGTGAATCAATTCAGTCAGTAAATTTGACCCAACCAACTAACCAAAGAAGGATTCTCATCTGGCTCACTGAAGGAGTATAGCAGACTAAGTGATCAGCTCCTAGGTGAGTGGCAAGCCTAGCTCGAGTAAGGGAGAATATTGCTGTTGCAAAGACAGCCTACAAATAAATCAAACAACCTAGTGTATAACTAGTTTTTGCAACTGCTCTGGCTCTTTTTTCCACCTCTATTTGATTTCAAATACAAAGAATGACTATATGAATACAAATTACATTTTCCTGTACAAAATATTTCATATGCAACAGGAAAAAGATACAGTTGTTACCAACTGTATAGTATTCAGTTGGGGGTTTTTTGGTTCAGTTTTTTTGCTTTGGTTATTTTTTTTTTTTTTATATCTACTAAAGAAACTTAGAAGCTGATAGTTTTTCCAAGAAAATAAAAAACTAAACTGATGTACTTTGTACATAAAATGTCTTTAACTATGGAAGACTCATGTAATCCCTAAATGTAGGAAGTCTGAAACTGGGATCTCCACTACTATAGGCGGCCAAGATTAAAAGATGTGCAATGAGCAATGTTTGTGCCATATTGTGCTCTCCTTGGCCTATGCAGTTTCCATTTCCAATGTCCCTGGAGGTTTGTGGTTCTCCAAACCCTAACCATTATCCGAAACCTAATGGAGACTTGGGGTCCAGACTGAGGTGCCCAGCACAATGGGTGGCCCAGATAAGAAAGATATGGAGAGACCAATGTTGGTGCATTGCTATGCTCCCCTTGCCTTGCCTTTTCCAGCCCCAGTGTCCATGGAGCTATACACATTGTAGTTTTCTGAACCCAAAATCTCCCCCTTGGTCTTAGTGGCAGCCTGGGGTTGAGGCTGATGTGCCAGGTACTATGGGCAGCTCAGATTAGAAAAATGTGGAAGGAGCAGTGTAGGTGCACTGTCATGCTCACCATGGTATCCCTTTTCAACCCCAGTGTCTGTAGAGCTGTATGTTTGCTGGTTCTCTGAACGCCAACCCTAAACCTAATTGTCATTTTGGAGCTTAGGATGAAGGTTCCAAGTTCCATGGTGGCCCCTATATGAACGCTGTGGAAGAAAGCATATTGGTTCTAATGTCATGCTCTCCATAGCATGCGTTTTCCAGGCTTAGTGTGCCTGGAGCTGTAGGCTTCATGCCTCTCTGCAACCTCTTTCTTGCCAACTAAAAATGAAATATAACAGCACACAGTAAAAGAAAAGTTTCACCCAGACCATCTTCTGGAACTTACTGTCTCTCGCTTTTAACTTCCTGACTTTTCTGCTGTCCAGGTACAGCTGTGACATGATCATATGATCACTGATTTTCCTGCTGTTATCTTTATATGGTTAACATTAGCTTTACAATACTTCCATCTTTGAGAGCACTGGAAACAGACATTTGAAGGTTGCTTCTGAACTCAGAGGTTTTGTATAGCAACACCATTTATCAGCGTATCTAAGATATCTAAGATGTGCTATGATTCAACCGGCCAGAAATAATTCTTCCAAGTTTTTTACTGAGGACTTCATACTGAAGTGGCAGCATGCTGTTAGAGATCATCCTGCCTATGCCTACTATGACAATCCTTTTTTACACCTTCTAAACATCAGAGAAAGCTTATACAATCTGTAAAATCATCACCACAGGTGAATTTTTTTTTGCTCCCAGTTCCAGACCCTCAATGTACTGAAAGGAACATAGCGTACATGGTGTGTTTCGGGTATTATCTTCATACAGAGATCTGTATCAAAACTGCTTTGTACTTATCAAAGTTCAAGATCTTTTTGTAAGGATTGTAGGATGCATCACCAAGGACATGTCATCTATGCTTTAGATACAGCCTTTTTAATGACAAATTACAGATAAAATGTTTTAACTAATTTTTAACTTAAAACATAAAACATAAAAATCTAAACCAGTCATTTCAGAAATTTGCCATTTGCCAGTCTTTTATCCCACATCTCTGTTAGAATCATAGAATCATAGAATGGTTAGGGTTGTAAAAGATCTCTAAGATCATTAAGTCCAACTGTCACCCTAGCACCACAACAAGTTCACCACTAAACTTTGTCCTCAGGAGTCATATCCACATGTCTTTTGAACTCTTCCAGGGACAGTGATTCTACCACTTCTTTGGACAGCCTGTTCCAATGCTTGGTAACCATTTCTATGAAGAAATCTTTACTAATATCCAAACTAAACCTCCCCTGGTGCAACTCGAGGCCATTTCCTCTCATCCCATCACTTGTTATGTGTTACAGCCTCCTGTCAGGCAGTTGTGGAGAGGGATAAGGTCCCCCCTGAGCCTCCTCTTCTCCAGGCTAAATAAGCCCAGCTCTCTCATCTATTCTTCATAAGACTTGAGCTCCAGACCCTTCGCCAGCTCTGTTGCCCTCCTCTGGTCTTGTTCCAGCACCTCAATGTCCTTCTTGTAGTGAGGGGCCCAAAAGGGAACACAGGATTTGAGGTGTGACCTCACCCGTGCTGAGATACAGAGGGGTAACCACTGCCCTGCTCCTGCTGACCACACTATTTGGGATACAGACCAGGATGCCATTGTCCCTCTTGGCTGCCTGGGGCACACTGCTGGCTCATGTTCAGTGGCTGTTGACCAGCTCCCCCCACATTCTTTTCCACTTGGCAGCTTTCCATTCACTCTTCCCCCAGCCTGTAGCACTGCCTGGGGTGGTTGTGACACAAGTGCAGGACCTGGCACTTCACTTTGTTGAGTGTCATGTAACTGGCCTCAGCCCATCGAGGTCCACATTCCTCTGCAGAGCCTTCCTACCTTCCAGCAGATCAACACTCCCACCCAGCTTGGTGTCACCTGCAAGCTGTCTGGGGGTGCACTTGATCCCCTCATCGAGATCATCAATGAAGATATTAAACAGGACAGGCCCCAATACTAAACCTTGAGGAACTAGTGATCATCACTAGTGATCATCCCCCAGCTGGATGTAACTCCATTCACCACTAGTCTCTGGGCCTGGCCATGCAGCTAGTTTTCTACCCAGCACCCATCTACATCCTGGGAAGCCGGGTTCTCCAGGAGAATGCTGTGAGAAATGATGTCAAAGGCTTCACTAAAAGTTTAGGTAGATGACCTCTGCAGCCTGACACCTGGATGGTTGCATATTTTTGTGGAAGCTCTGTCTGGTTTGCCACATCCTTTCTAATGAATGCAGAGGATGTGACTTTTGGCCCTTATTTTGTTCAATAATGTGAAAACATAGGAGCATTCAAACTTTCCTTAGTGTTAAATCTAAAACATTACATGTAGGCTTCATATGGAGGACACACATTGATAGTATGTTTTTACCAACTGCTGTAGAAACTGCTGTAGGTGATAAGCAGGGGCAGATCTATACCTGAATGTATAGATACATCTATATGTAGATGTATCTATACATCCATACTGGAGATAATGAAATCAAGTGTTATACTTCCTCACTCACTGATTTGCTCAACTGGGCAAAAGCAGTCGGTGTTACTGGCCTCATTTGTTAATGTCTGTTCCTGACAGTGCACACAATTACCACCTGGTCCCCAATGCCACTCTTGTAAAGTGTGTCTGTGCCTAACTGCTAATCAATTAATGATCAGTCTTTTTGGCTGATGTTTTTTCTCCCAGTAATGCAAAGTGGCTGGTTAGTAGATCTGGCCTAACTTATGACTATATTTCATTTGCTTTGCATTAACGTGTAGCAGCACAAAGCAACCAGTGCCTACTAATGAATCTCAGTCAAAACTTCAGATGGTTTTCAGCTGAGCCAAGATTCCTGATACATATCTTCAAGTCTGGGGAGGTATTACGCTACCTTTCTTATGTCTTCTCATTGGGTTTCTTCACAGGCTTTCTGGTTAAATATTCACATGTAAAAACTTTTGGAAGAAATTCTTAGGCAAAAATCAATGTTAAATTCGAGTAGTTTTTAACAATTTGTGTCATTAATTTAACTGAAAGTAATCCCAGAAAGATATCAGCTGCTTCTAGTGATGGCTACTCTCATCAAAATCAGGCTCCTCTTTTTCACAGATTAGCTCATATGTGCGACTGATGAACTGAATGTCAGGTCCTTAATGGACACTACCAAAGAGACTAAAAGTAAATACATATTCTTGCACTGAAGTCTGTTAAATATTTTATTTCTGTGAATTATTATCTCAAATATAAGAATGCTTTGAATTACAAACTGAAGTCTGTTTTGTTTCTGAACTATCCTTTAATCTATGGACTACAAAACTTACTAAAAGGTACAAATCCGGTTACAGAGACAAAACCTCTTGGATTGTATGATTCTTTTTTATTAGTCTTAATAAAGCAGACAGTTTATTGACAATTACAAGGTGTTTATTTTAACTAAGCCTATATTCAGTCATGCATATCAAGGCAATCTGATGACCGAAAACTTCTGTAGGTCCATTCCTTGTCCCAGTCAAGCCAACTGAAAAATCCCAGTGGTTGGTCCATTACCACTAAGATAAATTGAACTCAAAACTATGTCACATTACTCTTTGAAGCTATATTATCCTTTGATTGCTACAGTGTCTAAAATAAAAATTGTAAGGATGATACTTACTGTGGTACCCATCTAATTCTATAGTTTCAAAGATTATAGATTAAATTGATTTGTTTTGGAAGATTAGCCTATCAATAATGTTAGCATTAGTGAAAATAATATCCTTCTACCCTATAATGGGTTTTCTTCCATGTATAGTCTGCCTGCCTTCTTCCTTATATCCAAGAAAAAAGCTCTCAAACATCAAGAATTTCAAATTCCAAATTCCATTTAAATAATTTATTACCAATGTTATTTTGAATGCTTGTTTTTGAAGCATTCCACATTTTCTCTGCCTTGAGTGTGGTAGTGCCCTTTTTTCTTTTAGACTAATCCAAAAAGCTTGCTTGATATACTTGAATGTTCTGCTCTGTCAGAATGACATCTTACCCTGGCAAATGTCCCGTTGGTATTTCATTTAAATTTACACAGCAGAAACCATTAGGATTTTGAACTCTCCTCATTCAATTCTCATCACACAAACCTATGTTTGTACTTCTGTGCCAATACACAACACGTTGAAGTTAAGGGAAGTCAGCTTTAGGACATGCCATCAAATTATAAATTGTAATCTATCTTAAAGCTACAACTTGAATAAAGCTCAGTTTGGCAGACCAGAGAGATTACGATTCATGCTTTAATTTTATCTGTCAGGTGCTGTTGCAGTGCTATTCTGGCTAGTGTCCCAGGCAGACTCCCAAGAAGACAGAACACAGCTCTTAGATTACATGCACCTTTTAGACTTCAAAGCACCATGACTTCTCTTGTATTTGACTTCCTGAGGTTACCAAATGAAGACAAAGTCAACTTTTCTTCCCTATATCTGCTATACAATTTACCTTCTAGTTACACAGGGACAGAGTCTTATCTGGAGTTAAGTGTACAGTTCAGACAACTTGCATAAAGCTCTGATGCTTGACTCAAGCATAGTGTGTAGTGCATTTTACTGCACATTAATGAGAGACAGCTAGAACTACTGAATTTGTTTGAAATCTTCCTACATGCGAAGCTAACAAATATTCTGTTGTTAATATATAAGATAGTAGCTCACATTATTAATTACTTTATCTACTTAAGTACTTCCTTGAGGATAAAGGAAATGCCTTTACTGTATATTCTACTGATATCATTAAAAAAGACATTCAACACTTCATTCTTAGCAATATTTATCAATGTTTATATGAAAATGGTAGTAGTTAAATAGACTTACTGAGAAAAAATTTGGACATTAAAATTGTCTAGAATGCTACAAAATTTTCAATTAATTAAAAATAGAAGCTGCTAGATAGTCTTTTCATAAATCCAGTCTTCAGGAAAGTGCAATTCTTTTCCAAGCTATCTAATTTAATAGAATATGTGTAAAGACTTTATTCTGGGAGAGGAACATTAAAGTATTGCATGTGTTTATGTATTTTGCAAGTGGTTAAGAACAAACTGAGACAGACGTCCAGTTGGTATGTTTCAAAGAATAAATCAGAAGCTGTCATGCAAAGCTGACTTAAAGCTTATGTTTACACTGCCCTGATTCTAGGGGGTTTTTTTAAATTTCTTTGTAGGGCTGTAAGAGAGCATTCTGAGGGCTAGTCAAATGTATATAACGGCTGCAGATGATGATAACTCCAAAGCAGAATTAATCATAAAATCATAGAATACATTGAGTTGGAAAGGACTCATCAGTATCATCGAAGTCCAACTCCTGGCCATGCACAGGACACCCCAAGAATCACATCCTGTGCCCGAGACAGTTGTCCAAATGCTTGTTGAACTCTGACAGGCTTTGTGCTGTGACCACTTCCCTGAGGAGCCTGTTCCATTGCTCAATCACCCACTGGGTTAAAAATCTTTTCCTCATATCTAACCTAAACGTCCCCTGACTCAACTTCATGCCATTTCCCTGAGTTCTGTCCCTGGTCATAAGAGTGAAGAGATTGGTACATGTCTCTCCTCTTCCCCTCACAAGGAAGTTGTAACTGCAATGAGGTCTCCCCTCAGTCTCCTCTTCTCCAGGCTGAACGGACCAAGTGACCTCAGCTGCTCCTCATACAGCTTCCCCTCAAGGCCCTTCACCATCTTCATTGCCCTCCTCAGGACACTCTCTAACAGCTTAATATCTTTCTTATATTGCAGTTACCAAACCTGCCACATTATTCAAGGTGAGGCCACACCAGTGCAGAGCAGAGTGGGACAATCACCTCCCTGATGATGCTTTGCCTGATGCCTCTCAGAACATGGCTGCGAGGGCTCTGCTGACTCATATTCAGCTTGTAACTACATTCCTTTTTGTTTTTTTTAGCAGCCAGTGAGCAGAAGTTTATCTTGAGCATCAGTGGTGTGCCTTTGCAGGATTAGCCATGCAGTCTCACAGTCATTTGCAGGCTACACAGTCCGAGCCAAACCCTGCGGAGCATCTGCTTTGTAAAGAAGTCATCTGACCTCAATGTTCAACTTCCAATGATGGTGATTGCACTGTCTTTTCCCACAGCACTTTTTTTAAGGTTTAAATTGTCGTAAAAATAGCAGCACTGCAAGATTCAATAGTCTTTCATTTGAACAGTTTTTCTTGAATCCTGAACAATTTAGAGAATCTTCTACTTGAGCAATTACCTAACAGGAGGAATCGGTACTGATCCATGTTGACTGACAGGTTCCTCTGTGAGATTTCTGCTTTTCCCAGTCCTAGACCATGTGTCAGTGCAATGGGCTCACTACAGACCATGCTTTGAACCTACAGGCAAAGCAGGAGAGTATACTCCTCATTCATTAAAGAACTTCATTATTCTTTCTCTCTCTAATTTATATGTTCATTTTGAAATTAATATTTCAATTCTATTTTTTAAAAGAAGCTCTATAAAACACTTTTACCCAGTATTGAGTCTACACAGTCCAGCCCTACACTTGACAGCCATATAAATCCAAGCAGAAGGATGAGGAGAGAGACAAAGGGATGGTAAGATGCAATGTGTGGTTACACAGGGATGCTGGCATTGCAATAATAACTTTAGCACAGTGGCAAGGAAATTGTCTTCTCCTCAGAGGAAAGGCTTCCTCACGTAACCTTGGTTCTGAACCCACATGGAAATGTGTTCTAGTAGCTGGATCTGATCTCTGTGGTTTTTTCTTCTTTTTTGTTTTTTGGATTCTATATTTTGTATTCAATGTAATGAAAAAGAGGGTGGAAACAAAAAGAAAAATGGAAAATATAACACTGGAGCTGGAGACAGAGGATATTGACATGGATTATGTCATGAAGAGTGTAATCTTTTGCCAAACTGAGAAAAAGCAAATTCCAAGCCAAAATAGAAAAGTAAGATCTCTTACCAGCACTCCTGCATGCTTGTGCCTTTGTGGAAACTGGGAAAAAAGGGACTCATGAGATTTCTCATGGAGCTCTCATCTCAGAAGATTTCATAATGAAAACGTAGTGAGCTGATATGGAATGATAATAATTTTAAGAAAAATTTGAAATTGTTTTGAATATTTAAATAGCCATGTCTCTCTGTGTATATATAATTATAAGCAGTGAAATAAGCTTTTTACTACACATAGAAAAGGCATTCTTCTCAAGGATGTATCATCTTTGTGTGTTTTTTTCTGAGAGAGTGTTTGTTTATTCATTCACTGCTTCTATTACATCTGAAAAATCAGTACATCTGCAATACCCTTTTTTCCTATTGATCCCACAACTTTCACCCTTTCTCTATCGTTGTTCAGAGATAATGCCTGTAAGTCAAATTCTGATCTCAGAGTAAATCTGAAGGAATTAGTATAAGAGATTTACAGTGAGAAAAGTTGAACAGCACTTTTGATCCAAAGGTGGCTTATGGAATACACACATTGCAGTAGGTGTTTGTGGGCTGACTTGACATGATGTTTGAGCACCGAACTAAGCATGGAACTTGCTTAGGGTCTTTAATTCCAGTATTTGATTTTCTGCTCTGACAGCCTTTTAAAAATACTACGTGGGAGAAGGAAGCTATGTAACTTCCAGCCATATACCCTAATCAGATTCAGAATGCTTTAAATATTGCTGTAAAGTGTGAAAGCTTCTCTGGGCTGCTGTTCTTCCTTTGGCACTAATTCCACTGGAAGCGTGACACATGCACAACACAAAAATAGGAAACTCAACCTCTTGTCATATTTTAACACTTGAAAACAACTAAAAGAGAGAGCACCAGTGAAAGTGAAAATCAAACAAGAAAAGAGTGAGATATGACAGAAAAGAAACTTGGAGGATGGAGCAGGCAGAATTTAGCAGTACAGAAGACGAGGTCAAAAAACAAATCTCAGACATAAAAACAGGGAGGAAAAGAAAACAGGAAGCAGAATGAAGGTACATATAGAGATGTGAAGGAAAAAACCAACCAGGAAGATGAAAAATAGCAGAGAAGGAATGAGGGAGCAAATTAGGAGAGATAAAGGCACATGATGAAATCGGGGCAGACATGAACAGATAGCATTGAAAGTGGGATTTTTTTTTTCTCTCCTACAGCCCCAAGGGAGCTTGGCTTGCTAAACAAGGTATGTATGTGTTCACCCCTGTAACCAGGCAGATCTTATGCTGATGTCAGCAAGAACTGGCAGCTGAAAACAGATTGTTTCTGTTTAAAGGAGCCTCAGCAATACATACCTATTCCTCGTCAGGGGGCTCTGGCTTTGCCTGAATAAATTCCCCCTTGGCAGAGAGTGTACTAGACACTACCTCAAATTCACCTTGATGGGAGCAGACAGCCCCAGATTTAAAGAGTTGACAAGGGCAGCTTCACTCCAGTTCCTTTGACCCTGGAGATCCAAGTTCACAGATGCCAGTGAGCCTTGTCTCCCTCTGTTTCCTTTATAGATGGTTCAAAACAAAACTCTGGCTTTACCACTTTGAACCATTTGCCCTGGAGGAGCCAATCTTTCACCATTTGTTAGGCTGGAAACTTCCACCAGTTCCTCAAGTCCAGACATAGGGTGTGAACACCTTTCCAGTGTCTGAAGCAATCACCTGGCATACCTTCAATTTAGCATTCTCATGCCTCTCCTGTGAGAGGTGTAATAGAATTAAGCATTAGCATTATTTACTAACAATCTGATCTATCTGAAATTAATTATCCTCTTCAGTCTAAAAGACTGTCATGTATCACTATGTGCCATCATACCTGGAAATCTCAGCAAAAGGAACAGAAATATTTAATGAGTGTTGAGAATGCTCTTTTATTCCTACCAATGATCCTTCACACCTCAGATTACTCGCAGAGAGGCTGAATGGAAAAAGTGAAGAAACTTCTACTGTAGGAGTTTTCTTTGATGAAGCAGAGGACTTAAAGGAACTATAGAGTGGAACAACTTTTAAATTCCCTAGAAAATTTGAAAGGATGAAGGCTGGGCCCAAACCAGGAGAATGAATGAGAAGTGAAAAGTTACTAAAATAATTATTTGATAATTACCAAGCATCTGAAAGTAAGTAGTTTTGTAATTTCATTCCAGTTCATAGGGGACAAATATAAAAAATAACCCATTATGGTCAAATTTTCTTGATCTTAAACACAGAACTAGTGCTGCTGTTCTATAACTTGCAAGAGTTGTGTGTATGATCCTCTGTCTTACGTGTTTGGAGCCAAATTTGCACAAGCATACAGTCAAATTATGGCCCTAGAAAGACTTCTGGACTTAGTCACCACCATGCTACTCAAGATTTGTGACAGTATATCCCTGTTGATATCAGGGCCATTCTAGATATGTGAACCTGAAGGATATGGTGATGAACCAACACTCAGAAATGCCATAGTTCCCTAAAAATGAAACAATATGCTTAGGTCAGGCTTGTACAGGCAAGGAAGTGCAAACTCTTTTAAAACAGTTTTCAGGCTCTCTGATATTACGAAGGAATACAAACCTCTAGATCTGGTCCTTCTCTGTCCCAGCCTTTTCTAAAGAAGAATTTCACTCTCCTACCTCCACACACTAGTGAGAGAAGCACGGATTTTCAGGAGCCACTGATACTTTTTTGATAGCTTGGGCTGCCCCCAAGGCTGAGCAAACACAGGCTGGAGGGGCAGTTCTCACTGTCATCAATCTTACTGTCTTTACTATAGGGTCTCCAAGCAGCTTTCGCTTTTCGCTAGCTCTGATTTTTTTTTTTTTTGGCTGTGCAGTATCACATAGAAACCCATACAGGATTTGGGCCTTATTATATCATACATTGTATCATACATTCAAGCAAAACAAATACACCATGCTGGAATAACATGTATTGTTCTAGTGCAATTTTACACTTACATAGTTTTCCTTTTCATGAGTAGAGATGAAAAGGTGGCTTATCTACAATGTAATGACAATCATCTTTATGGAGAGTTTTTTAAACTCAAGCAGTAACAAAGTGATTACTTAATTGCTCAGGATGCTGATAATGTAGCAAGTGGCTTAGGTTTTATGTTCACAACAATGTTTCAGGTATTGACTAAATTCCAAGTCTTCATATGAATTTGCACAGCACCAACCTATTCTTAAATAACCTTGTATATGAACACCTTTTTTCAGGAACAACTGTAATTTTCTCTGCAGCAAGAATCCTCACACAAAGAGATACTTAAAAATTGCTACCATCCCCTTTCACGTGCTCTTTATTATGAATAAACTTTTAACTGAGAAGTCATGAATGCTAGAGCATTTATACCATATATTGATATATATAACTTCCACAAAGCTATCAGCATAATATCTGCAATATCATAATCATACTGTGAGCATTTCTCTTGTACAATGCTACAAAAAGAATCAATTTTAAGATACTAAGAGACCAAACACTAGCTAGAGAGTGAATACCTGATATACAAAGATATGATTATATTGCCCATCTCTTCTGTCTTAAAAATGTTTTTACTTTAGGTCATCTGAATTAAAACAGGGTGCAAATAACTATTCCTGAACAACTGTACTTTTAGACAAAAACAAACTTAAAACTAAGGGAATTAAATTGGTGGTTCATTCATTCCCTTTCCTTCCCTGAAACATTTTTTTAAAGACTGCTAATATTGATGCATCAATTTTGTATTTCAAAGTTTTTAGGTCATGTGCCATACAAATATATAGCAAAGGGAGATGAGTTTCCTGGGTTCACGTGAGTACCACTGGATGACAAAGTATCTGGCTATGGAATTCTCAACTTTGTCAGTTTGTATTAAAATCTTCCTAAAACTCTTCAGCATCTGACTACTAAGCGTAGCTCTCCCGTGAGCTTTCCTGCATTGCACTAATAATCCATTCCATCACTGTTTCATTTGCAAAAAATGACATGCGATGGCTTGATGCTTTCAGCAGTGTTCTTTTGTGGTCCTATTTGAGGACAGAACAAGTTGCAAGGAAAATAGCCTTTCTTTCCTCTTCAAGTGTTATTCAAGAATGACACCCACCCTTGCACAGACCCAGGGGCACTGTGAGTGGCACTATGACCTATGCACCTGAACTTTTGAATACACCATCTGAATCACATTTCAGTTCCTAAAATAAGGATTAGTTGGGAGCTTGGTGGGAAACAGGCCCAATGCTGCTGAGAAAACTTGATGATTTTTAAGCAAAGTGGTTTGGTGGTGGTCTTGGAGCAGGACATCTGGAATGCAACAACCAGAAAGATTACTCATCTGTTAGGGATAACATTTGTGGATGGCAGTTGTGATTTCTCCTACTGATTAGAAATGGTTCTCTTCAAGAATGGATCCTGAGGGATTACAACATATCGCAGTGTTTTGTAACCATCAGTGGAAATTCCGTTTCTCATAATTGGTATGGAAAAAGTAGGCTGTGAGAGAGGAAAGGTCAAGAGAAAGCAGTTGTTTCCAAATAATTGCTTTTCAAAAGTGGGGAAATAATATGTTTATTTATACAGTAGAAGGAGTGCACTCTGGAAAAGGGTACAAGGAGATAGGTTTCTTCACTGCTTCCTGTTAAGAGATTTATATGTAGTGGGAGGTTCAAGCATAGGTGAGACACCTCATATAATTCTGTAATTTTAAAGGGTAGATGTCCAGTTCTGGAATACCGGTAAAACGCACACTTTACAGTCAATGGAAAGAAGTGGTCCCCTTAAGTGAGAAAATTGTATGCCTGTCTTAGCATCAGATCAATCACCTACAGCATGAGCTTGTTTCTCCCCACTGAGAGCGGGTCTGGGCAGCTAGGTCATGTAGATGTCTAACTATATACAAACAGACTCAGGCCAGCTGTCTGTGGGTGGCATGACCCATCTTCAGATGTGCAATCCATACATATTATTCATAATTTACAAGACTCTATGAAAAGCATAAAGAGAGAAGAAAGAAATTGCAATAGAGGAAGAAAGGAAAAGAGAAGGCACATACAGAAAATAATCCATACGGAAAGGGGAATTGCAGTACTGGAAGCTGAATGTGAACACAGGAGGAAATTAGGATAAATTTCCAGTCACAAGTAGGAAATCCTACACAGGCTTCCAATTGCTGATGCACAGGATTGCTAGAGAGACACAGAAAACTACGAGTCTTGTAGAAATGTTAGTGCTCGTACATAAATGTAATGTCCCAATAAATGGGTCTTTAATTGCTTTCCCAAGCTATCAAGCACTTTAACTATATTTTCCCTCTCTTTGTCATATCTCAGTGTTTCTAGCTGAAATTTGTTTTGACAACTTTGCCTTCAGAATCAGAAAGTTTTTCTATCGTCCACTTGCTTGATTTTCAAAAATGTGTCTTTACACACTTGGGTAAAGCTCCCCTTGGGCATATTTCCGTCTTGAAATCCCACCATTTCTTGACAAAGACAATGCAACAAGAATAGCTTTGACCACTGAGCTGCTGACCAATATTATCCCATTGTCTCTTTGCACTCTGCTGTCTACCTGTGTCTAAGTGCTGTCTTTGTTACGTACTTAGGACATGTGCTCTTTGTTCGGTTTGTACGGCATCCTGCAAAATGGCATCTTTAGCCTGTGACTGGGCGCCGGTGCACTAAAATAGAGGCAATAAACACCCGTGTCCTGTCTGCTGTTGCTGTGATGCAGGTGAACCACGTTGTATTTGCAAGTTTTCGAGTGCAGAAGCGCCGCGCTGCACACAGGTGCCAGGTAACACCACTCTCTCCTGATTCTGTACTGGTACCCATGGTGTTGTCCACTGGCCTCAAGCCAACGGGATGCTTTAGACCAAGACTTCTAATCGGAACTTCGTGTTCGGTTTATTCCCGTTTCTTACTGTAAAGCACGGCCTGGAGCAATTTCAGCGGGAAGGAGCACAAGGCACTCTAGGCGCTAGCGCGAGCAACCCTGAGCAAGAACAGAGCGGCGGCTTCCAGGGAAGAGCCGTGCAGGCCGGCGGGACCGACCCGTGCTCCCGCGGTGCCCGTT
>WEIV01016417.1:97427-122510 GCA_013390005.1 Calyptomena viridis | reverse complement strand
GCGGGGGCGCCCCGGGGGCGGTGGCGGAGCGGGGTTGTCGCGGCCGGTGCTGCCCCTGGTGCGCGTGTGTCTCCGCAGGCCGAAGCGGCAGCCGAAACCCTCCTCGGACGAGGGGTACTGGGACTGCAGCGTCTGCACCTTCCGCAACAGCGCCGAGGCCTTCAAGTGCTTGATGTGCGACGTGAGGAAGGGCACCTCCACACGGTGGGTCGCCGGCGGGGGGAGAGCGGGGGTGTCGGGGGGGCGGCTGTGCGGCCGTGGTAGGAATTGGGGCCGGGGGAACAGCGGTGCATCCCCGGGATGTGAGGGAGGGCCGCCGTGACAGGAATCAGGTCACGTTTACCGGGGCGGGGGGGCGGAGGGGAACACCCAGCCCCCCCGCCCGGGGCTCCTCGGTAAACCTGACCCGGCGGTGGCCGGCGTGTGTGGAAACAGAAATAAATACCAGGAAGGGCATAATTGCCTGTGCAGCCTAACCCTGGAGAGGCCGTGCCCCTCGCACGAAGAACCGTCCCCTCGGGTGTGCCTGCTGAGACACTGGCCCAGTGATTTGTTTTTCCCTTTAAAATAATTTTTTCTGTGAGTTTCACTTTGCCTCATACATAACCTCTTTGTATTATTATTATGAATTTTAATTCTCTTTTCATCCCAGAGCATCGCTGTGTAGGTTTCTGGGGGCTGTACGGGGTGGATTATAACCCTTCAGTGTTTAGGGAGGACTGGTTATCTGAATTATGCCCTATGGAATCGCCTCCCTGTGAAACCATGACTTCCAAGGAGGACCTTTTCTCTGTACACCGGGATTACCTGGTGGTGTTTTTTCAGTATTGTGGCCTAAATGTATGTGCCTGGGGAATGGAGGCTTTTAATAAATGAACAGGAGTGCTAACGGAAGAGAAATGTTGCTCAAGGATCCTTTCTTACTTGATCATACCTATCGGTTAATCCCATCAGCAAAAGAAGTTTTAATGGCAATCAAAGTTGCAATCCTATCAAAAGTTCCAATTAGATTGTATGTATTGGTCAAAGCAATCGTAATTATGACGTGCAACAAATGTTACATGTTTGAAATTGTAAGTGCACGGTTGGGTCCAATTACTTGTCAAAAAAGATTACTTTTTATTTTATGAGATCTTAGAATTCTGAAAACCAGAATGAATGTTGAAAGGACTTATAACTTCAGTTTTGAATACTACTTGATATTTTTTTCTAACATAGGAAATCAGGTAAATGTGCTGAGAGGGATTTGCATCTGTCACATATAGTGTGGTTTCCAGTTATAACAATGGCATTGTGTTTGTATCGCACAGGGATGTGTACAGATTGATAATATTCAGCAAAATGAGACTGCTGAATTAATGCAAAATCTTTTAAAAAAGCTCTTGAACATCCAGTCGGTTTGATAGGCAAAGTCAGTGTAAAAATATATTTTGTTGCATTGGAAACTCAGCTGGATAAAAGCATTGAAACTTAAAAAACAAAAAACCACCAAACGGAAGTGCGGGAGTTCTTGAGAAACAGTTTTTTTCATTGCTTTCTAGTCTCTCCTCTTGAATATTTCATAATTTATATAATTTAGCAACAAAATGTCTTTTTATTTTTTTTTAACTTTCCAGTTTCCTTTCGAGAGTGTCCAGCTCTCAAAAGAACTGTAGTTGATAGGTTAATTTTGTTACAATGTTTCAGTAGAGAAACAATTGTGTACCTGAGTAGGTTTATGGGGTTTTTTCCCCATAAAGTTTAAATGGGTTTCATTTTCATGTTTGCAAAGTCCAGGATTTACACATGGCATGATACAAGTACAGGTTGAGGATTTAGGCCAGGCAGTTTGTCTCCAATTCTAATACTTGATTTGAGCTGGTCTCTGGACAGACTCTGCCCAGCAGAGTGTCTCTTTGTGTCTCTGGAGAGAATCATTAGGGTGCCAAAGAGACACAAAAGGCCATTTGGGTGGATTTTTATTTAGTTATTTATTTTAAGGATCTGGAGTCCAAGTGACCAAATTAGTGCCTTATTAAAGCATTTGTTGTTATTTCCTGAAGGATGAAATGGTTTTCATCAGCATTGGACAGAATAACAATACTACCATGTTTTGATGATGCTGAGAATGCATTATTTATTTATTTTGGTCTTCCATTTTGAAGTGTGATGTTAAATTAAGTTGATGCTTCAGCATGGTTCTTAGTGTGCAATGGTTCTTAAAAATTTTGGCTGTGTTTTTTACTGATGAGAGCTTTATCTATGAGACAATAAAACACTACTGAATTCAAAGCAAGTAATGAAAGAGGCTCTAAAAATAAAACCATAACAAGCATAAAATACACTTTTGTACAAGAAACCTTCTCCTATTACTAGCTAAGAGAATATTACTAGTGAAAATAATATCGTATTTATTTTCTAACCTAAATTGTTCTGTTTTGTTGCTTGAGTACTGAGAAATTACTATGTTCCTCTTGATAGGAGACAGCACTGAATATAGTAATTTTGTACACGTGACCTTTAAAACACTCTGAAATCTTGTGGATGAAAGGTGTTATATCAACATAAGGAACATAGGACTGTAATAGTCATTCCTTACTTGGACAAATCTCCTGCTGAAGTTCATTAAAAGCACGAGTAAGGAATACTGAAGAGAACCCGAACATACTGTGTTATAGAGGGATCTGGGAGAGAACTCTATATTTAGGTTGCCTAATAGTTTCCATTATAAAGAAATTTTATGACCTCTTTGAGAAGCTTTATTGTTTGCAAAAGCCATTGAAGTTTGGCAAGAAAAAAAAGTCCTTAGGCTAAATAAGTGGTTTGATTTCCTTGCCCCATGAAATTGTTTAAGTTTTGCTGAGACTAAATCACTTGAAAATCATCATTCCCCCTCTGTCACTCATGCTGTACAGAAAAGTCATTGCTAGAACACTGAAAAAGCCCAGACTGGAGTCATATTAAAGCAACAGTGGCAATGATGGTATGCTGAAAACACAGAAGGGAATTATTTGGCTCTTGGGGAGGTTACAACGGGGTTGCTGAATTTGGCCTGAATTTCACAATTACCACTTTGTCAAAAGAAGGTTGCCTTCTTTGGCAAGCTACCATTTCTTTTCTTTCTTTCCTTCTGCTCTTCATGACTATCTGAATCAGGAGTATAACCATACTGGTTGACCTTCAAGAATTGAGCTGCGCCTTGGACAGGCCTTAATGCAGCAAGTGTTTGCTCCCTGTTTGTCTGTCCTTAGTAGATGTTTGGATTTTGCTATCCTTGCCAGCTAACACCATTAGTGACTGTAATTTAGATGTGTTGTAAAGTTGAAGAGCTTCAGTGTTGCTGGGGGAAGAAGGACACAAGAGGACTGGCATGCCCACTACAGGAATGTACATCTGCTAGTCTCTTCTGCCTTCTAGGAGGCTGCATTACTGTCCCATTGTTACCTCTCTGCTCAAACTTCCTCAGAGGCATCGTTAACGCTCTTGTTATTCAGTTAGTCATAGCATCCAGATTTAAAAATACCTGTCACTTTGCTTTCCTTCATGTGATTTTTATGCAGATTTCTAGTTACAAGATCTTACTGTTTATCCAATGCTATGATAAACTACTTCTTTCAGTGTAGATGATGAGTATCCAGGGAAGTGTAGTGAGGAGCAACCGCAAATACTGGCTTTTTAAGCTTTGAAATGCTTGGAATGATACTCTGCTGTGTAAATAAAGGAAACAAAGGTGGCAGGGACACATGATCAATTTCCGCTTTTCAGAGTTGATGGCATTCTGTGATTGTTAAATTAGGAAAAAGGGCAAAATTCCACAGGATATTTTCACTAATAATATTCTCTTAGCTAGTAATAGGAGAAGGTTTCTTGTACAAAAATGTATTTTATGCTTGTTATGGTTTTATTTTTTAGAGCCTCTTTCATTACTTGCTTTGAATTCAGTAAAAACTTTATCTTACTTGTGAATCTGAGTCTTAGTGCGCACTATTCAAGCCCATAATATTTTTCTTTTGTCAAGGGGAAAGGAGGTGGAATAAGGAGAAAAGATTGGTACAAGTGACTTTTCTGTGAAGTTTTGTGGGGTTTTTTTGGTTTGCTTGTTTTAGGGATTCCTGTTTGATACACATGTTGAGCAAGCTGCTATATGCAAAATCACTTAAAAAAATAACCCCTAAAACTTGTAGCCAGAACGAGAAAGTCATCTTAAGTCAGGATAATATTGTGTGGATTTGGGATCTATACATCCTGGGGTGTTAACATCCTGTAGTGCCAAAGTAGAGACATATATAACCAGCTGAATGGGGGCATAGCTTCCGTGTCCTGTGATCTATTGATCTTCATTACTAAATCACTCCTTTTCTCCCAGCCTAAGGTATGAAAAGCCAACTTTAAATCATACCAGTCTGAAGTATAGGAACTAGGATGCAATTCTTGTATGTTTTCTTGGTATTTTGTCTGTGCTCCTTGACTGTGCCTGAGAGTCTGGCCATGTAATATCTCCAAGTATTTTATAAGCATGTCTGATATCTCCTAAACATGAGATATAGGGCTGTACTTGGAACTGTCATGAGTTTGTTTTATGCTTTGAGAAACATAAATAAAATGTTTAATTTTTTAACTTGGATATCAAGGTCATTTTTCTTCAGAAAACATGTGCAATTTGTTTAGTCATGTACCATCTGGATGTTTATAAGCACAAATCAGTTACATTTAATCAATCTGGTATTTGTATTTCTGTTGAAATGCAGTACTTCTGAGGACAGAGTTGGTACTTACCTTGTACATCTTGTTTAAAGTGTCTGTTTCACAACAGCTTGTTAAGGACTTTCTCTTCTGCCTTTCAGTATGCAGCCTCTGTGTGTGTGTGTGTGAGGGGGAAGATTGTAAAGGAAAAAAAGGGAAAGAACGGCCTGTCACGCTGATTTTACAAATACATGATTGAATTGAGCATACCAGACTGAAGAGCTTTTTGTTACTTGTGGTAGTTTGGAGAAGGAAATATTTGCAGAAATGAAGTGAGTGCAAAAGTCATATATAATCAGTATTTTACTGAGTTCTGTATTACAAGTTTTTTGTTTTAGTGTCAAGATTACATTATGAAGAGGAACAAGAATAAATGGTTCTCTTTTGCTCTGAAGATAGCCATTGGATAATCTAGTCATTCTGGACTTCCAGTCTTATTTTTAATAATAATTTTTAAAAGTAACCTTGGGAATTGTTAAGAAACTCATTTAAGGATTATTTTCCCTGAAAAATATACTGAAACTTAAGAATTCCACACACATGAACTTGAATGAGATTTTGTTTTGTTTATACAACAATTAATGAATTTTTAGTGAGTGGGCTGGTTCTATTAGATGCTCCTGATAGGTGTTGCTTGTATGGGCAATAGAGAATGCAATGGGCAGCCAATCAAAAGAAGATCAAATTTATATTTTAGAAAGAAGTAGGGGTGTTTATTTGTTGATTTTTTTTTTTTTTTGAGGTAAAATCTCATGTTAAATTTTTATAGTTTTGAACCTGATGGATATTTTAGTGTTAGACTAAACAGCTCATGAAAAAATGTGTTGGGGTTTTTTTCTACAGCATGAACTTGATATTTTTGCTTTGATGCTTGCTTGTTTTCCTTCTTCTCTGCAGTTCCTTCCTGATGTCTGTTATACTTGGGTAATTTTTCTCCCTTCACTTTTTTAGCGCAATCTCCACAGAACAAAACAGAGTATTTCATTTGGTGTTGGCCTAAAACCTGGTAGGGTGTTTGGTCCAACTGTAATAGTTGATTTAAGCCTAGTTTAGTTGTTCCTAAAATAGAATCATAAAACTGTAGAACCATTAAGGTTGAAAAAGACCTCTAAGATCATTAAGTCCAACCATTAACACAGCACTGTGCTCACCACCAAACCATATCCTCAAGTGCCACATCCATATGTCTTTTGAGCACTTCTAGGGATTGTGACTCCATCACTTCCCTGGCAATGTGTTCCAAAGCCTGACCACCCTTTTAGTGAAAAAATTTTCCTAATATCCAAACTAAACCTCCCCTGGTGCAACTCGAGGCCATTTCCTCTCATCCCGTCACTTGTTATGTGGGAGAAGTGACTGCCCCCCACTGTGTTACAGCCTCCTGTCAGGCAGTTGTGGAGAGGGATAAGGTCCCCCCTGAGCCTCCTCTTCTCCAGGCTAAATAAGCCCAGCTCTCTCATCTATTCTTCATAAGACTTGAGCTCCAGACCCTTCACCAGCTCTGTTGCCCTCCTCTGGTCTTGTTCCAGCACCTCAATGTCCTTCTTGTAGTGAGGGGCCCAAAAGGGAACACAGGATTTGAGGTGCGACCTCACCCGTGCTGAGATACAGAGGGGTAACCACTGCCCTGCTCCTGCTGACCACACTATTTGGGATACAGACCAGGATGCCATTGTCCCTCTTGGCTGCCTGGGGCACACTGCTGGCTCATGTTCAGTGGCTGTTGACCAGCTCCCCCCACGTTCTTTTCCACTTGGCAGCTTTCCATTCACTCTTCCCCCAGCCTGTAGCACTGCCTGGGGTGGTTGTGACACAAGTGCAGGACCTGGCACTTCACTTTGTTGAGTGTCATGTAACTGGCCTCAGCCCATCGAGGTCCACATTCCTCTGCAGACCTTCCTACCTTCCAGCAGATCAACACTCCCACCCAGCTTGGTGTCACCTGCAAACTGTCTGGGGGTGCACTTGATCCCCTCATCGAGATCATCAATGAAGATATTAAACAGGACAGGCCCCAATACTAAACCTTGAGGAACACCACTAGTGATCATCCCCCAGCTGGATGTAACTCCATTCACCACTAGTCTCTGGGCCTGGCCATGCAGCTAGTTTTTTACCCAGCACACATCTACATCCTGGGAAGCCGGGTTCTCCAGGAGAATTTTGAGGGAGACAGTGTCAAAGGCTTTATTAAAGTCCAGATAGACAACATCTGCATCCTTTCCCTCTTCCACTGATTTAATTCTGTAAAATGAAATCATGTTGGTCATGCAGAACCTGCCTTTCCGAAATCCTTGCTGGCTGGACCTCATCCCCTGGTTGTCCTGTACGTGCTGTGTGATAACACTCATGATGATCTGCTCCATGGCCTTCCCTGGCACTGAGATCAGGCTGATAGGCCTCTGGTTCCTTGGTTTTATATCTGCACTTATATTAGCAATTAACTTTGGCCAGTAATTAAACAAACATGAACCAGAAAGAAATGTATTGGTTTCTATAAACATTCTTTTTTCCCCTCCTGTGATAACTAATGATATCAGAGCTGCTGAGCAGGAAGAATTACTTAGCCCTCTGTTTCCAAGATGTAAGAATCGATCATGGATTTAGGAGATATGCTCTCTAGAAGGCCAACTTTATTAATAGGCACTGCAGGATCAGAGAAATGTTAATCTATTTGCTGGCAGAACCTTTGTTTTCCACAGTTAGAAAGCAGTAAAAGCTCTGAATTCTCATGTTCATTATAGGGTTGGTTCTAAGGAGCCTGATACATCTTGTTTGTCTTATCTCTGTTATCCTAGGAACTCGGGATGGAAAAGGTCTTTCAGCGATTTAGACCCTTTTCTACATTGAAAGAGGATCAGTAAATCTGGGCAACTTCTAACATTATCTTTATTATAACAAGTCTCCTGCAAAGAGGACTTTACCCTCTTTAGATAGCTTATTTATAGTGCTTTATAACCTTAATGTTTTTCCAGATATCTAACCTTTGTGTTCAGCGAGATAGATAGATTGATTTATACTTCCCCCTCCTCACTTTAGTGAATTACCCTCTATGTTTGCAGTTCTTGTTACTGGCTTTTGGTTTCCATATTCACCCATTTTCTCTCTAAATCTTTCCATAAAAAGAAAATTTCGTCAGCCTTTTCTTAAAGGTGACAGTTTTCTTCAGTTTATATCATGATTCTTCATTCCTGAGTGTTCGGTTAACCCTGTTTCTTACAGTACTATCCCAGAATAAGGACATAGCTTCAGCTGAGTAGTCTCTAGTGGGACTGTGCCTTTCCAGGATTCGCTAAATTATGATGTCTGGTGTTCATACTTCCTGAATGAGGATTTTCCTTTGTGCAGTATTATCATGATGTTGACTCATCCATGCCTTGTAATCTAATTGATCCAATAGTCTGGTGTCCTTTTGTATCCCTTTGTTACTTAAGTAAGGCGTTTTTTTCCATGCTATCACGAGGCCTGCAGTGCTTTGTGCTGTCTTACTTGGAATTCATAGTGTTGATTTTTGAGTCACCTTCACTCAGGATGGTCTTGTCAAATAGTTCTCACTACCTTTTACCTTGATGCTTGTTTTATTCCTTATTCTTCTGTCCAATGCATGATTAAGAATAATAAATAGTATGCCTGTAGAACCTCACTACAAAAGGCATCCTGTAGATACATGTAAATGTGTCTACAGCTGGTTGTTGGGAACTATTAAACAAGCAAACTCAAATTTTGAACTTCATTCTGCAACTTTGTCATCATTGTAGTTAAGCTTGTGTGGGAGAATGTATTTTTGACTGTGTTTGCAAGTCAAGACTTGCAATGTGTATTCCTTTTCTCCTAGTCAGCAGGACTATTAGTTCATTAAAGAAAGGAACTAGACTGTGTCAAGGCACTTGGATTTATCCTTTAATGCTCCCAATTCTTAAATAATTTCATTCTAGTATCTTTCTGAAATTTAAGTTGGGCTGTCATCTACTGCTACTTGCACTTTTACTTGCCTATCTTGGGACTTGTCTTTTTTTTTGTCTTTTTTCTTCTGAGTTAATTGATCACTTCTTCCATCTTCCTGTAGTTCTTGAAACATTTGATTCCGAGGGTGAATTTCATTAGAGGCTGTTAACTACCATCAATAACATTCAGTAGCTCTGTCTATTTCTTATTCTCACTTGTGCTCATACTCCCTTGTTTAATTTGGTTACATGGAATTAAACTTTTGTGTGGGTACTGAAGCAAGGAAGCCTTTATGCCATCTGGTACTTGCTTTATTTCCGTGTTTGATAATGGATATACTTCTTTCTTTCTTTCTTTCTATTTTCATGGTTAAGTATTTTCCTTTGGTGGATACGTAGTGTGTGTTTTGGTGTGTTTAGCTTTGGGGTTTTTTTGTTAGTTCGTTTTTCTGTTTGTGTGTGGGTTTTTTTTGATGGAAATGTCATCTGTGTTGTTAGTGCCACGAGTGATAGTCTTGCTTCATGTGTCTTTTCTAGGGAAAATTATTATCTGTCCTAGACTAAAAGCTACTGGAATTTGAATAAACACCTACAGTAAGATGAAGTAGATTAAAAGAGAAGTCTAACTGGTAAGAAGAAAGCTCTTGTATCACCTGTAGAGTGGTGAGAAGTTGCATTTTCTGCCCCATGACTTTTTATAGCAATTTTTCCTTGATCGATGTGACAGCCCACTATGCCTGTTCCTGTTTAAAACTTGATAGAAGTGTCTGTACTTTTCATCTGGAAAGTCAGGTTAGGACAGTATGCTTTGCAAAAAATTTTCTCAGAGTATCAGATCATATCTTGTTGGCCCACACAGTCAGCTGCAAAATATTTTTAAAGTAGGCTCATTAGAACAAAATATTAAGTGTTCAATTTTTACCCCTTCATGCAGTAGCTTTTCCTGGTTTAAATAGGACAGAGATCTTGAGCATTGTCTGTTCCCTCTGAAGCGCATTCCACTGGTATGTGGTATGCTGATGTGGAGCAGGCTTGAACTTGGAGAGTTCAGCTGCAGAATGTTGTTGGTAGGCTTTTGGCTGGTAAACTTTCCATCAGAAGTCTGAGAGAAGACTACACGATACAACCTTGACGTCTGCTACAAGTTTTTTCTTGTTTTCTTAGGAGTGGAAGGATGGGGAGGAAATGAGCAATTGAAAAAATTCCCATTCTAATTTACTGGAGATTTGGAACATATCTTTAAGCTTTTCCATAATGCTTGAATATACTTTCTCTGAACTGTACACTTCAAATGACAATGCCTAGTAGAAAAAGTGTGCATTAATGGGGGTTTGAAAATTCACTAGGAAAATAAAGTTCCTAATTCTGGAGGCTGAAATAGTTGATTTGGCACGTGCAGTGAAAGGAAAGTTGTTTCTTACAGATATCATTGAAATCTGTGATTAGTGTCATGCACTGCAAATCCTATACTTGAATAAGAAGGGCAAAAGAGAAGGTGAGGACTGATTTTGTGCATCTTTTTAGATTAATATACATGTTATGGAGACTTGATTTTTTAGGGGAAAGTCTTCTCCTACTTAAAGTGGACATCTTTGTGGGGCTGGCTTTAAGTGCAAGAAGTTTCTAGATTGCTGCAACCTTCTGGGAAGATGACACCTGCAGTGCAGAACAAATAGATAGGTCAGAAGCAAGTTCCTTCCTGTTTGATCACAAAACCAGCTGTGCCAAGTATTGGCCCTGTTTAGTGCAACGACTGCACCACTGCATTAGTGTGAACCTCATGTTTTTGAATGTATTTTTTTGCATAGGTGCAAGAGGCATCACGGTTTCTGCAGGAGGGGGACAGAGAAGCAGCCCGGAGGATCCGATCCTTTGTGGGATTGGCAGTTGGAAGAGATCACTTCCCCATGAATCCCAAGGATGTAGGGGCCTGTAATACTGTAACCACTGCTTTCTCTGTGGCCTCCCAAATGCTCCCTCCTCAGAGGATGTTGTTAAGGAAATTGGGCTTCCAGACCACTGGTCATATGGAGCACATTGTCATCTTGGAAACATAGATCAGTTGATACCCATATGTTTCTCAAAGAGGGTATTTTCAATATAGCTGTCATGCTTAGCATTGGTGAGCCACATCTGTGGGTTATGGGGAAGAATTCTAACAACAGTGCTGGGGGGGAGGTTGAAGCCTTTAAACTGATTATTGGAGAAGTAGCATTTGAAGGCTGCTTTGAAAAACATCCATGAAGATGAACTTTGTCTTTCTAAGGGTCCTGATAACAGATATTTCTTCTTAGGGCAGGCTGTTGTGTATTGTACCAGTTGTCTTCAGGAGACCTTCTGATCTCATCTGTTAAATGTCATGTGGAAAATAGGGCATTCCCTGTAAGGGAATGATTAAATAAGGACACTACCTCAAGGGGTAGTTTTCTGCACATTTTTACAGTAAGTGATAAAACCATATGGGTCTTGTTAGTCTATTCTAATTGAATCAGCTTTTATTGAAAGACAGAATTTCTAGAAATGCACTGAGTGGATGAATTCTAAGTAAATTATTCACACTGTAAAACAGTTAGGAATGTGAAAGCACAAATCAGAGCTGGCTGAAAGTTAGAATTCAAATATCCATAGGAATTGTAGCAATTGCATTGTTACTCTGCAATATGCAGATGGAACTATAGTATGTTTTCCCTTACAGAACACAGTTGTATAATTTGCAGAGGCAGTGCAATGTACTGTTAACACTCTAGGATATGGCAGAAGTACTGATAATGAGAAAAAATAATTTTGAGAAGCAACATAAATTGTTGAAGGCGCATTTAATCATTAACTGCTTCAATGTAGAAATAAAGACTAGTTTCTCACAAGATGGCTTTGTATGGTGATTAGCATGAGCATATTCACGTGACATAGCAAGCTAAATGTAGTTTAATCTGATAGTTTTTATTCTATGAATAGCTTAATAGAGTACTGATGACTGGGGGAGGGTGAGCTGATCTGTGTCAGAACCAAAAGGCTGCTTCTCCTGGTAGTGATTTAATTTAATTGTTAGCAACTTGTACTTGCATTACAAGAACTGGTAATAGGAAATCTCCCTTTTCATAATGGGACTTCAACTGCTAAAAATCAGGAGTGGCATTGTTGCATGAGCTGCTCACTTCTGTGTGCAACACAGTTTGGAAAATGTAACTGGCCACAGTGTTTGCAATACTACTTAGTATACAGTGTTCTTGGTGGTTTCCTGTTCACTTTAAATAATATCATTGATGTGCTTTTGCAGAAATGGATCTTTTTTCTCTCATTAGGAGATAAGTTGTGGGTTACTTGATCACAAAAACTAGCAATAGTAATGGTACAGATGTTTGTGTTGCGTTTATAGCAAAGTTGCAAAAGCATCTTCCTTTGTTCTGGAATATTGTTTGGCAGAACCTAGAAGCTCTTGTTGCACAAGATGCTACAAAAAGAGATTGTGGAGTAGGTGTGATAGCTGGTAAAAAGGTAAATGTAATTTTAAAAAGCAAATTTTGCTTATATATCAAATATAGAAAAATATGTTGTTAGTTGAAAAATTGCCTTATAGAAGAAAATAAGGTATAAAAACATTGTAGCTACTACAGACTGTTTACTGGTCTGCAAGTATGTGAAAGGATGTATTAAAAGCTGTTACGCGTTTTGTGCAGAAATGCTTAATAATTTTGATCCAATTATTTGGGAATGAGTGTTTTGCATTTAAAAAAAATAGTCCACTATTGAAGTTTGAAAAATATTTTATGCTTTTAAATGTTTACTGTCAAACTAGCTTCTGAAAATGTCATTGTCTTGAAGCACAAAGAAAGATCAGTAAAAAAGATAGGGAGAATGATGGAGTAAAGATAGGGATTTTTTTTCTTGGTTTCCATGCAGCCACATTGCACATACTTGCATCTTAACAGTACAGATTTGTGCATAAACTGGAATGAATGGCCTAAAATGTAAGAGTTAAACTTTTGCCTTCTCACGTGAAGTTTAATAAGACTCTGCCACTCCTTACATGTCAGATTGGTTTTTGACTATCAGCATTATTACATGAGGACAATTACTGCAGTGTTTTAAGGCACATGTGTCTCGGTTCTAATCATTTAATTTTGTATTATAAAGAATTCAAGTATCAATTTCTTGACTCTTAGGAAATTCTTTTGTTTTTGTAAGCCATGATAAGATTATGATGTGAAATTAAATTTGGTTCCATTTATTTTATTTAAAGCTGCCAATGCTATTGCAGTGTGTATTTAAATATAGGTCTGAGCCTTTGAAAGTTTTTTGTGAATTCCTAGTCTTCAAAGAGACTGCTCCTTTTTTCAAGTTAAGCTCTTGGGAGGCAGAGGTTAGCTCAAAGTGAGCAAGACTCTATGTTTTAAGCTGTCTATGCTTAATTTTTAGGTGAATGTTTAGGTGAAGATGCTTACATTTGTTATCATTAAAACCAGTTACAGTGGGAGGGTAAAAAGACTCCAGAAGGGGCATAGATGCAAAAATCACTAGTGTTGTTATCTGTTTCATAGAAAGACCTCTGAAAAAGAGGGAAAACATGCATGAGGAAGTGGGAAGATCAGTTAATCGATATTTATATAGTAACTCATTATCAGTATATGAGAGGAGGGGAGATAACAATCAAAAAGACCTGGCTAGTGTGTGGGAGGAAAGTTTATTTAGTTCTTAATAACTTCTTCAAGGTACTGTGTTACTTGTTACAGAAACTGATTTTTTTTTTTCCCCCTCTGGAGCCATTTAGACCTTCTGGTGTCTAAATCTACATCATCGATCCGTCATGGAAAAGTCGCATTCCAAAGTTGCTGGTTGTAACCTGTCCTGTGATCTGCTGAGTGAAAAGCTGTCTAAGTTTTATTACAAAGTTTGAGTTAGAACTTTGCATAATTAATGTATTTTTGAAAATGCACAGGAAGCATATCGTACTGTAATATTGCTACGATACTTAACTCTAGCTGTGCCCTCTAAAAGTTACTGAAATAGATGCTGGAAGAACTGCTCAAAACATTCATACCCAAGTGAAGATGTTTGCCTCAGGATATGTGTTACAGGAGTAGTCATTCCTTAGAAAATCATCTACCTAAAACCACTTCTTCACATCCTTCACTTTGTTTAAAAAGATGTTTACTGTAATACCATGTGTCTTTCTATTTGATTCCCTGTATATACCTGCTTGCTTTGGAGATTAGGAACAATCTTTTATTTTTAAATTAATTGCTGTAGTTAGTGTGTTAAGGTACATTTGAGAATGTGGACCATAGTAGTTAGGGAAATGAGGACATCTGGTGAAGGAGATTTGAATAGGGACTATGTGATGATAAAGTAGAAAGTATACAACGGTAAGCTTTTCTTGAGATTTCACTAAGGACTGTGAACTAGAAAAATGGAGATTAGAGTATTACTGTGGATATCAGATTTCTATTAGCTTCTTGAGACATTAATATTTAGGATAGATGTGAGTGGAAAATGATCTTCAAATGAACTATAAGATATTTAAAGCCTCTGCATTTGTATTGCAAAATGATCCAGTCTAGTAATGAAAGAACAGAGTAGGATTTGCATGATTCATCTTTGTTCTCAATAAGATTTTAAAGCACTTAATTGTATTCTGTTTAGACTTTTAAGAGACATGTATGAAACAAACATCAGCAAAACAGAATTTTTTATTAGGGTTTGGAATTTTAACAAGGCATTTCTGAAATCATTGCTAGATGAGGGAATAACCAAAGCCAATGGAGGAGGAATACTAGTATATGATTGAAATTACAATTCCATTTGAAAAAAAAAGTTGAGTATCTTAACTGAGTCATCTCAGTCAGAAACACATGGAAGCTGGCAAAATAGCAGATGGAAAGGAGATAGGAAGTCTACAGAGTGTGAAAGAGGGAGGGATACAATCATCTCTTCTATTTACAGAAGGTTGTTTTTTAAGCAGTTGTCCTTCATAAGTAGTATACAGAGGGAGGTGGGATTTGGGAAGACTTCAGTGGTTATTCAGAAGAGCTGACTGACTTTCTCTGAAGCCTAGTGAATACTTTTAGGTATTTTTTTTCTACAAGCTGACTGACCTTGTTTTCTTAAGCTTTGCACAAAGATACTTAATTGAGAATGCCTGACTTTGATTCTAGAGTTTCTAGTATGTTATTCAGAACTGTGACAAGTGCTCTGGGTTTAATCCATAATGCATCAGCATACCCTGTGTTTATAATGCAGTTTTTGGAATAAACTCCATGACTTTCCCAAGGAGACACCTTAAAAAAACCCTGTATGTGGCAAAAATACTTCTTTTTTTGTACTGATTCTATTTTTAGTAGTCATCTTCACAAGTCTGACCAAAGATGACATATATAAATAGATTATTTACTGCTTTATTTACCTTTTTATGTACCTTATTTATTTACATTTTGGTGATAACAGTCTTGATAGTTCTTGTAAAACCCTGGACAGTAAAATTCAGGGCACTAATTGACTAGACTACTGGTTTCCAAAGAATGAGTTCTGCCATGCCATGCTGGTAGGACAGAACATATTGCAGAAGTGTGAAAGAAGTTGGTGTTCAAAACCATGCTGGACTCATTACCTAAGTTCTGTGCAGTGAGGGCTGTAAGGCAACAAGAAGTAAAGTAGAAAATCTGGGTACTTACCTTAACTTGGAAGCTTTTATTCTGTTCACCTGAATCACCTGAAAGGGAATAATGCTTGGATTGTGTGGATAACGTGTATTTTTTATTTTTGAGGAAAGCATTCTGTGACCAAGGATAAGACAAAATAGTGAGGTTTCTGTTCCAGATATTTCTAACCTCTCTTTCTTGAGGAATAAATCTGCTGTCTTGAACAAAAGATCAGTGTCTCCCTGCAGCAGAGTTTAGATAAATAGTACTGGTTAAAGATTAGGGATGCCTTTGAATAAAACTTCTTTAAAAAAAAAAACCCTGAAACCTGGTTTGTGTTTTTTTTTTTGTTTGGTTTTATTTTGGGGTTTTGTTTGTTTGTGTGTGTTTTCATTTGGGATTTTTGTTTGTTTGTTCTTAAGAAGTGGAGGAAAAGACAAAATTCATGTGAAAAGTTAAAGTTTTTGACTGTATGGAATACAATGTAGTGATTTTACCTAAAAACAGATGAGGAATTAAGAAGAAATACCACAGGCTTTGTTTGATAATATAAACATCATGATTTTGGAGAGCTTCTCCAACCAAAATGATTCTGTGATTCTATGTTAATACCTGTTTCATTAAATCCTGCTGTCACTCAAAAGGTAATTTCTTAGTATTTGGAAGAGAAAGTTGAGTCCATGAATCTAAAATACATCAATACCATGTTGGACAGGTAGGACATAACATCCTTCTGTAGGAACAGTGTTTCACGGGCAATTTCTTCCTGATTTTTAGGATGGAACAAGATAAGTATAATTTTTCTTCCTGATTTTTAGGATGGAAGAAGATAAGTATAATTTCATAGGTAACCAGGGAGTAAGAAGAATTTGAAAATAGAATTGTATCAGCTCATTGATAGCTAAGTAAAACTGGACTAAATTATTGCTCTAGTTATTGGAGGGAAAGTTTGGCAAGTAAAGTCACCAGAGCTCAGTAGCTGATTTAAGTATCTGCCTTAAAATGTAATATTCTGGAAGTTTTTAGATAAGTTGCGTGTGTCACTTACTTTAGAAAATAGATTATTTGCCGCTCCAGACAGGATAAGCCTCCAGCAAGGGCTTTTTTCCTGAATTGAAGGCAGGAGGTGGGTGGACCTGAGAAGAGGAAGGGGAAGAAAAAGGATCACATTAAAATGGAAGCTCTGCTTGGCATATGATATTCTCTTTTTCAGCTTGATTGAATGCTAAGGTGACAGCATTTCCTTGATCTAGACCCATCATTAAGATTGGGAAATCATAATTATAATATTTCTGCACTAGTAAAATACACAGACTGAAAGACATAGAGCTTCAGGAAAGATTGTGCCTTTAAGTAAGTTTCCTGTTCTTCAGAATGTCTGAACCCTGTAAACTGTACATTACAGATGACAATACACTCTTTCCATGGTAGGTTGAAAAAGCGTTTATGTATTCAGCACTGGGATATAATTATAGCATCTAGTTTTCTGTATAGAAAAGCATAGATTATGTTCTGCAATCTGTGGATACTGGTAAGAGTACTGCTTCTGTGTGGACCAGTCCAAGTCCAGGATGGCTCACACTGAATCAAAGCAAAGGTGTGGGCTGTTCTGTTGGACTGTTGGTGTCTCTGCACCGTGCTTCTCAGCAGTATTGCTTGCTTGGCTGCACTGTGTGCTGCTTGGCAGTCTTATTTGGCTGGCTCTGGGTGTTCAGGGTATGCAGAACCGAATGGATGAATCTGCTCTGAACCTTGCATGCAGGGATTCATTGTGCTGACAAGGGACTCTCTTGAGATGTGGATAGATTTTCTGTTGGTTCATGGAAAAACTGTCACAGTTGTCCACATCGTTCTTTGTTTCCAGACTGTAGCGGATGAAACCAAGAGCTGGTCTGTGAGGTAAGTAGCTGAGGTCTGTCAGAATTGGAGCTCAGATTCTGAGTAGTGCAGGAGACCTTAGAGTGCTTTATGGACTAGTGATGGCTGCAGAAGCAGCACTGTGCAGATGTTGTTGTGCTCTGTATAAATTAAATAAATTCAAACAACCTCAAGATGCTTCAGCATTTACCTGTTTTGGATGTCTGCATGTTTGTTGCACAACTCTGGCAACTGAGGGTTGACTGTACTTCTGTTGCACATGTTGATGATTAGTATTATATACATAGATATTTTTTGTTTATTTTCATTCTCAAAATGGAATTTTGTTTCTTTGTTGTAATGAAACCAGGTTATTCACTGTATCAATTTAGTCAAAATTCTATTAACAGGGATTATTGGTGAATACCAGGTGAGGGAAATGAAGGAAGTATGTACTGCTGCGAGATGTCCAAAATGACTTTTGAGCAGGAAGGTATTGTGTTGAGCTCTGGGACTTGGAAATGACTTGGGGCAAAAGTTCCAGATATCATTTGTTCTAATACATTGTGTGTATTCTTAAATGAGTATTTTTTTATCTCTAGGCATGTATATTGCTGTGTTATAAAGATTTTTTTTTAAGAATGCCAACAATGAAAACTAGTTCATCCCTTGCAGTATTAAATATTTGCTTACTTTGAGAGCATCAGTGTTGAATGAGTTTCAGCACACAAAACCTGAAGCAAAGACAAGTCTCTGCAACCTCTGTAAACACACCTTCTAAACCAGCAGATAGATCAAATCCTGTAAGATAAAATGTAGTCACATCTTGCAACAAGAAGACTATAGTTAAAATGATCACACTGTTGTCATTTAGCATTTATGGAAATTGAAGGGAAGACAAAAACTTTATCCCTTATCCCGATATGTTTGTATTAATGTCTATTGGCTTTTTAAAAACAAAAAGTACTAGCTTTCCTAATTTTTTAACGGAGACTATGAAGTATGTGGGTATTTGTGTGCAGAACCTTGAAAACAACATTGGAATTAGATAGTTAATAAAACTGTAATGGATGAGGTCACCAGTATTGAGGCCATGCTGTTGAGAACGCAACTGTGCTGGGCAGGGCACGTTTCCAGGATGGAGGATCACTGCCTCCCTAAGATGGTGCTTTATGGTGAACCACTGGCTGCCGCAATAGAGGAGCCCCAAAGAGGAGATACAAGGACTCCTTGAAACAGCACCTCAGTCTTGGCCATATTGACCACCATCAGTGGTCCATTCTGGCCTCAAATTGGGAATCATGGAGACACACCATCTATAATGCTGCTGCCTCCTTTGAAAACTCATGCAGAATTAGCCTTGAGGAGAAAAGACATTGCAGAAAGACCCACGCCTCGTCAATTCCACCTAAGGAGACTTTTAGCTGTGCCTTTTGTTCCCGGATTTGTCTATCCCATATTGGCCCTTTTAGCCACCAGCGCGCTTGGAGCAAGTGTGGGTAGAGCCCTTCCCATATCTTCGTTTGCGAAGCTTAGCCATGATGATGAATGGATGAGGTTGGAATATAAGTGCAGGTAGAAATATGACTGATTAACTTAGAATAAAGATAGCACTGTCTGAAAAGGAAAACTAGATGGTAGAGAAGGAAAGGTGTAGTATTCTGTGCTGTGATGTTCTACAGTGCTTAAACCATGAAGTTCACCTCTGTTGGAAAGAATTGATAGCTCTTAGCTTCTATAATATTGTATGCCTTTCTTTATTAGTATTCCTCTTCAAATGACTAAAGTGGCATTACTAGATAAAGATGCAAAGCTTTTAGGGTCTGGTTAAATGATATATATTGTTTTTATGAACATTTCTGCTTGTACTTCTGGATTGGTCAGTTGTGGTGATCCATTAGTGGTCCAATGGTAGAGGCAAAAACATTTGTAATCTTAATGCAGAAGATTATAGAACTGTCTAAACAACAGTTAGCTCAGGTGCTCTTAAATATGCTTAAAAAGCAAACTACCGTAAGTATATTGCTGAAGTAAAAGGCGTTATTAACACTGTCTCTATATCCTTATTCTGTAGCAGCCTATTACAAGGAGTCTTTAAGTAACTGGTTTTGAAAACCAGTAATTTAAAATGTTGTATTTTGGCAAATCATCAAAATCAATTTCCTGTCACAGGGGTAGTTTCTCTTTTATCTTCTCTGAGAAAACCTTTTCTGTTTGAATTCTTTCATGCTTGAGTGCTGGGATTCAGCTCCCGCTAAGTCAGGAACCATTCTATCGGGTTAAAGCTTCGTGAAGGGTGGAGATATTTCCTAACACCTGCATGGCTTGCAAAGTGCTTGATTGCGGTTCAGTAGCCCCTTTTGAGTACCTGTGGGGAAAAAAAAAATTGAATGCTTGAAAGACACTCCTGGTGTTGAGAGAGATGAATTACTTTTTTTCTCCTCAATTTTTTTAATATAAGAACATTGAATGTGTCATTTAATAAATCTGGAAGTGACAAATCAGATAATAAAATTTAGAACATAGATATAACTGATAGACAGCTATAGAAATAATTGACAACCATAAGGTGGTGGTTTAATGGAAGAAATAAAATAACTGAGTGGAATCCCTTGTCACAGAAAAAGCACATAGAAGATGCACTAAAAATGAATCAAGAGGTTCTAAAACATGATTTCTCTGTGGGTTTTTTGTCTTGACTGACTTCTGTTCCTTGCTGCAGAGATTTATTTTTTTCTAGTCTCATTTGTTTTATGATATTAGGAAAAGAAGTTCTAAACTAGGACTAAGAACTAAGCTTAATTTCCCAGATGTACTCTAATATAAATTGTCTAGTTTGCCCTCAGGAACTGAAATTGTTACAAATTGAGAACTTCTAAAATTATTTGGCTAAAATTTTTTTCCCCCTTTACCTCTTTTTAACAAGTTTCTATAATCATGGTGTTGTCCTGGGAAACGATTCATTCTGTGTCAAGAAGTTCACGATTTTCTTAGTTCATAAGTAAATATCAGATTAATCTCTCAGGTCACTGTGTAGTAATAGTGGGATTGTCACTTGACTGTCAGGGGAGTATCCCTGTCTTTTGGAGCAATCTTTAATGCAAGACAGATCATCAGTTTTGTTTATATATCACAAGTGTTTTCCACCTGAAATCATATGCTTGTGCATCAATTACACCTTAGTGATTCTTGCTCTGTTATAAACTACTATGACAAAAGGTCAAAACAAACCTGAGACAAGTTTTCTTAAAAATGTCTGCTGTACTGTATTAACCTACACATTTGTAACCCATTGAGCCATTTCAGTGGTTGTGGACTCGTACAGTGAATGCTTTGCAAGGTCCTGGTGCTCTCCCGATGAGCCTGCAGTCATATAGTCGCCAGTTGAAAACTGCTCAACTGGGTGATGTTCCTGTTCATGTCTCCATGAGTCAGCATTGCCTTAGTTCATGAGTGTGTGAGCAGTAGTCCAGTTTTACCTTAAATTTCTATTGTGTTGACAGTTTTAAGTCTGTGCTTTAATTTATCTTAATTCATTAAAAACTTGCTGTGAAGACTTATGAAATCTCAGCTAATTTATATTAACTGCTTGGATTCTTGTAATTTGGCTTTTACTCTGTAACATGAACTGTTGCAATTATTACTGAACGTTAATGGGAGCTGTCTTGATTTTCTCCTTTTGTTATTTTTCTCATCCCTTCACCTAAGCAAGAAGTGCCATGATCCTGTGGGTTGGGATAAATAAATATGTGTATAAGCCAATAGCTTCTGTTGCTTTAATAAATATTTAATAAATATCTTGAGTATCACAGTGCATATAATTTGTGGTTTTTCTATTTAAAAAAACCCCAGCATCACAACCCGACAAACAAAACCCAAGAATTTGTCAGGATAAACATTCTTTTGGAGAAGAAATTTACATTTTCAGTCTTAATAGAGTTAACAGACCTTCTTTTTTATATGTCAGGACTTGAAATTTCTTAATTCCAAAATTACAGAATAAAGAAATACCCTTGCATTGGAAAGAGTAAAACATTTCATTTCAAACTAGATTAATTGTATTCCAATACAAAACAAAATAAAAATTAAGCCATTTCAAAATAATATTTTGGAAAACGTAAAAATAATAAACTGCTGAAGTTCTTTTGTTTGCTGTCGCTCTTCTCACCTGGTTTTTATTTTGGATCAAAACTTGGAAATGAAACCTGCACTGTGTATACTGATGGAATGTGATTGTGTGTTTCTGTTGTCAGCTTTCAAACTATATATGTTCCGACAGTTATGTCCTACTAATATTAGCTCAGTGTATTTTTTTCCAGTAAACATGAAAAAGATGATACACAACAGGATTTGGTATTGCTTTCAATAAGTTTGCTTGAGCTGAAAACACATTTTATTCTGTAAGACCAAAAGTGGATTTAGCTCTGATATCACAAAGGTCAGCTTTTTCCTTTTTGTGATATGGGTTGTCTACCTCTGTGTTGGAGTACACTTAAAACAGACCCCTTCAGCATTTGAGAGGGCTGGGAATGGGTGGTAAAGTATTCCCTCCGGGAACTTTATCTTTTGGAGTTCACTCTCTGAGGTCTCTGTCTGGATATGACAACTGGGAGAAGAGGGCACATTGAAAGTATTGTCTCTAAATCCTGTAAAATAAAAAGAAAAAGATCCCATTTGCTGATAATGCAAGTAAGTGAAACAAAAGGCTGTAGTGCGTTTAAATTTTATATGCTATCTTAATGAAGTATTAGTAACAAGATGTGTTTTAACAATATTTCTTTTATGGTGATTGTTAATGTTAATAACTGAAGAGTAGACAGTCTGAGACTTGTTTAGTCTAAGCATTATGCGTGTCTATATATATGTGCACACAGGAAACCTCGACCTGTCTCTCAGCTGGTTGCACAACAGGTTCCTCAGCAATTCGTGCCCCCTACACAATCAAAGAAAGAGAAAAAAGACAAAGTAGAAAAGGAAAAAAGTGAAAAGGAAACAAGCAAAAAGAACAGTCATAAGAAAACCAGGTAAAAAATTTAGAAACTTTTGCAGTATTGGTAAAATGTAATTTACAAACAAAAGTAAGAAAATGTTCTTTGATTTTATTGCTTTCTAAGTGCTGTGGCAAACAATGAGTCTAAATACTGGTGTGTGAAGTTTCATTGGTTTAGAATGTCTATAAAATGCAAACAAGATCTGCAGTGTGTAGTTGTGGCCAGAAGATGGAGATCAGCTGAATAGAGGAAGAAAGACTTTTTAAGGGTTATTAAGAGTATTCCATTAAGGGTTACAGAAGTATTTTTCACACCATACAAAACTGTTGATAGGCAAATTTATGATAATAATCTCTGGAAAAGAGAGGGGATGGGAGTGACTAGTTTTCATGCAAAATAGTAGTGGGGGGAGAGAGAACCATTACCAGACTGCAGAAGAGTGGGAAAGTAGCTTGGTTATTGACAGCCTTGCAGAACCCTTCAGCTTTGAAGGGCTGAACTAGGGTATAAATTAATGTGACAGGATAAAGCATGTGTATTACCTAGTGATAAAAATCTGTGCTACATCTGGGGTCCTGAAGGAAACCTTGGACTCTTAGAACTGAAAACATGAAATATTACAGTACAGATAAGCAGTTGTAAAAGCCTTGATCTTGCTGTAAGGTGGAAGGAGGGTGCAAACTGCTAAACAAAAGCAACGGGCTTAACCCCTAATTCATCACAATCTAAATATAAAATTACTGTGGCAAAAATGCTGTGCCAAAAAAACTGAGAAGTAGTCTAATCAGATGTGGGAGAAACTACTGAGTTTTTGTTTTGTTTTGGTTTTGGGGGTTTTTTTGTGTTTTGGTGGTTTTGTTTGTTTGTGGTGGTTTGGTTTTTTTTTTTTTTTTTTGGAAGAACTCCGAAGTAGCCCAGCCAAGAAATACCTTTTGGGATTGGTTATTGAGAGAAGTAGCAGATGCTTCTCTTATGTCTGAAATAAGATCATTAGGGTCAGAACCAGGGAGAGACTGAATTGAGAGAGCATTCATTAATGAGGTCATGGTTAGGATTAAGGACACTGAGATGTCCTTTCCTGTTTTCCTTTTTAAATACTCAAATTTACAAGCAGCTGAAGTACTTCATTTATGAAGCATTTGATGTTAGTGTAGTGAGTTTTAATTAAGCTAATTGAAAATTACAAATTGAAATATGGCTAAATTGCAATAATATAGTAAAAATGCAAAAATGATTTAGGGAAAGAGTAGGGACATTTGAAAAATAACTAAAATAAAATCTTGAACCGAAATACCAGTATTATCTTGCATTAAGAATTGCTATTTTATTAATGCCTCAAACAGTTATTTTTTTCAAGAATTACTTCATTAGGTAGGATAATAACTTAAGAATGTTTGATTGGTTTAAGCAGATTTTTTCAGTATCCTTTGGGAAAAGGATCTCCTTTTCTTTTTGCCTTAAAACATGTATATTATTGCTGGAAACAAGCATCAAAATCTGCATGCACACTCAATATGATTAATAAGCTCCAGGCATGGCATTTATGCAGGTCGATAATGCTGAATTTTTCCCTCCATTCTCATATTGTAGAGCAGATTTTCAGTTTTCTCTGAAGTTCTTCAGTCATGCTGCTTCAGCCTCAGGGGGACAAGATATCAAAGCCTATATCAATTCTAGTGGAGGAAAGGCATGAATTGTTTCAGCTGGAGTGAATGGGAACAAATTCTACTTCAAATTAAGTCCCATGATAGGGCAAAGGTTAGGGCTTTGCTGTTAGCACACCTGTGAGCATGTGATGTCATTATTTTATTGCAGCTTGAGCCAGTGATAGCAGTGGAGTCAGTTAAATGCATAAACTGTGATTTTCATAACTGCCTGTATGAATTCAATTGTCTGGTGACAGTTTTTTGTGGTGGTCAAGGGAAGTACTAAATTGAAAGTACTTTACACTTGTCACTAGCAAAGAGATGATGGCAAAATATAAGTCAAAGTGTTCTTTGTTTCTTTTTGTTGTGAAAAATTGAACAATTGAAAGATTAGATGAAGAGACTTACCCTATAAACACTGTGTGTAATACTCATCTCTGTGCATAATTTAAATCACAGTGTATGCCAGGAATACTAGAATTATACTGTGAACATAAAGTCCAGTTCAAACAGTAGAGTAGTGGTCCTAGTGAGGTTTTGAAATGAGGTAACACCTGCTGCAAGTCAACACTGTGCTGTGGAATTCAAAAGACAGATAGCAACATCTTAATTATTCAACATCATTTTCTACTTAGAATTGGTGCTTGAGGCTGCTGCAGAGGGGATGCAGAGATGTTTCACTGGCTCAAATTTCTAACTTTCTGAAGTCACGGTAAAGGAAAACTTGATCTTTAAAAGTAAAAACCTTCACATGTGGAACACATCCATATTACTGCACAGTGACATGATTCATAATGTCAACTTCTAAATAATTTTAGGTGAAGGTAATGAGTTATATTCAACTATTTTAATGTAAAACATACTAGGAAATGCCACCATTAACACTTGTGGTTCATTGTTTTCCTATGTATTAGGTGTTGCACAAAGCAGTCCTATATACGTATTTGTCCTCCAGAGCTTCTAAAAAGCAGGAGGAAGACAAGAGAGTAAGATGATGTGTGTGCTTTTAATATGATTATTTGCTTTATTTAGGCCAAGGTTGAAAAATGTGGATCGAAGTAGCGCTCAGCATTTGGAAGTTACCGTTGGAGACCTGACAGTCATAATTACAGACTTTAAGGAGAAAACTAAGTCACCACCTGCTTCCAGTGCTGCTTCTGCAGATCAACACAGTCAGAGTGGTTCTAGCTCTGACAACACAGAGAGGGGAATGTCCCGGTCATCTTCACCCAGAGGAGAAGCATCATCACTGAATGGGGAATCTCATTAAAGTTTATTTCCTCCAATT